>VDFB02292527.1:16917753-17011340 GCA_007258455.2 Sequoia sempervirens | reverse complement strand
TATCTCTCTCCCCTCTACCTTTAACCCTTAACCCTTAAACTCTGAACCCTTAAACCCTCTACCCTCTATCTCTCTCCCACTCCCTCCCTCTCTCTCTCAAGAATCTCCCTCCTACCCCCTCTTCTGTTAGTGTAATTAATATTTAATTACACTTGCATAACTTTACTTAGGTATTATTTATTTCCTAGGTTTATTTATTCTCATCATTATCTTTTGAGCTATCTTTTTGCTCAAGATAAGATTAGGGTTATGCATCTTTTGTTTTATAAAGCAAATCATTATCTTGTAATTATCAATTCCTGAATAATATTATTTGCACATCTTTTTGCGAAGCTCTGATTTTTCTGTTTTTCTCTTCTGTGGAAGGATATTCTAGTTTGCAAATCTGATCTTGGTTTCTAACATGGTATCAGAGCCTTGATTTGCAGCCCCTTCTCATATTTTTGAGAAAATCATTGTAGGGTTCATTTGGGATTCATCGAGGATATCATGCCTTCAATTCATCTATGAGGCATTTTGGATCAGATCGGGCTTCACCATTGGATTCAGAGCACTAGAAACAGTCAGGATTGGCTTTTGTTTTTCAAATTTTGTTCATCATTTGCCAAATCTGTGAGGGTTTCAAGCTGGGAATTTTTTTGCAAGTTCTAGAGGTAGCATATTTTTTGGAGCAGTTTGAGCAGAAATGGAGGTCACCATTGCATTCGCAGCGGCCAAAGACCCTAAAAATTCCTTTCATTTCGTTGATTTTGGTGAAGTTGGTCTGGAAGGCAAAAAAAATTTCCTGGGGGGCCGTACGGCCTCCCCAACACGCAATCTGAGGCTTGAAAATCAAAAAAAATATCAAAAAACATGTTTTTTTGAACCTCACGCTAACGCCTCTAGTTATAATGAGATCCACTGTCGGGCGGCTGTCGGTCCACCACTGCCACCGGCGGTGCCCGCCCAGTCGCCACCTGCTAGAGCTCAGCCCTCGCTGGGCCCATTCCGCTAGTAGTCGGTCATATGTATGACCAGGAGCCTGTGAACAGTCCAACTATTTCTGGAATATATCGACGCCCTTCCTCAGAATATTCCAGTAGGCATTTAGTGTAGGGAATCTTGCAGATTCCGATGGAATATTCTGATTTGATAGGGAATATACCGATGACCTTCAAAAATTTCCGACGGGGGGGCATTTTTTTGCCTCGACGACCATATGGCAGTCAAATTTTTTCACGTGAACTGCTGACATTAGCATGACGTCATCGGTCATACAGCCCCTCTTTGCCCCACCTAGCCCTAATTTTTCCTAAAGGAGTAGTTTTTTTCTTTTGGTCATAACTTGGGCATACGGTATCAAAATTAGGAAAACGAGATATCGCCGGAAAGTTGGTTCTGAGCACTTTCTAGTGGTATAGTTTTTCTTAGTATTTTTTTTATTTAGATTTTTTTTTTTTCTGTTTGAAGTTAGATGTTCATTTTGGGCTTCCGAGCTCATAACTTTTTGCCACGATCTTTGATTTTCATTTTCTTTGCGGTGTTGGAAAGGTATTGAGGAGCTCTATCTTGTTGTCCATGCACTTTTTTATGTATCTGTCCCAAGTTTATTGTTATTCCAAATTTGTCTTGATGGGTGTTTTGGAGATTACTTGGATGTTTTGGCACTTGGAAAGGTGAAACTTGAATATTTGTACTTCATTTCAGTGCCACATCATCTTGTTTTCTATTTATACACATTTAACATTCTCTCCTTTTACAATCATTGGGTTATTGTAATAAATGAACTGAGATAAAGTTCCATCAGGGGGGTTTCTTGCATAATAATCTGATTAGAGTGTAGTTTTCACTTTGATCTCCATATCCATCTTGATTTGTTGGCAACTCATATGGGTTATCTAGTTTCCTAGTTTCTTTTGACCACATTTTTGCTATAGCTTGACACATGTCAGATTCATCGATTCACACTTTAGATTGAGAGATTATGTTTCTTGATCCACATTGGTTCATATCCTTCTCTGTTTGAGGGCCATGTTTTTATGGTTAATGTTTCAAAGTCTTTTTTTGGTATTCCTTCCCATGGAAGAGTTTTAGTCACAGTTTGGCATCGACATCGAGATACACGGTTTCCAGATTTTGTCATCATCTCATCTACTGTTGCTTCATAGATTCCAGGATTGTTCCAGTTTGTGAGTTTTCCAGAGTTTCATGGCATTGGGTCTGCTGTCACATTATTATGATTCTGGTTTTGGTTTCAGTTGTCAGATTGCGGTTCTAGTGTTACTCCACAATGTTCTTCCAGTGCTTGTTTGCAAGAATCATCTCATTGTAGGGGGGTTTTGTCCCACTGGGTTTTCCTTCTCTACTTCATTATTGCATTTGTACTTGGGTACCTGATCATGCCTTGTTGTTGGGACCCATTCATGCTTTCTTCATCTTAGTTCTTAGGTGCATGCTTTTTTAGTCTCCCTAAGTTGCACTTATGGGGGGGTGTTAGTGTAATTAATATTTAATTACACTTGCATAACTTTACTTAGGTATTATTTATTTCATAGGTTTATTTATTCTCATCATTATCTTTTGAGCTATCTTGTTTCTCAAGATAAGATTAGGGTTATGCATTTTTGCTTTTATAAAGAAAATCATTATCTTGCAATTATCAATTCCTGAATAATATTATTTGCACATCTTTTTGCAAAGCTCTATTTTTTCTATTTTTCTCTTATGTGGAAGGATATTCTAGTTTGCAAATCTGATCTTGGTTTCTAACATCTCCCTCTCTCAAGTCTCTCTCCCCTCTACCTTTAACCCTAAACCCTAAACCATTAACCCTTAAACTCTAAACCCTTAAACCCTCTATGCTTAACCCTCTACCCTCTATCTCTCTCTCAAGTCTCATCTTCCTACCCCTTCTCCCTCTCAAGTATCTCTCTCTCTCTCACTCTTATCTCCCTCCCCTCTACCCTTAACCCTCTACCCTCTATCTCTCTCCCACTCCCTTGTGTTGGAAATATGTGCTTCAAACAATACAGGTTGAAACCTCCATTAGAGCCAAGTCAGTGTGACATCTTCATTGTCTGGCCGACTAGCAGTTTGTATCATCATGTTTTGCACAGGTCACTGAGAGCTAGCTTTTGTCTTGCTGAATGTCTTCACTATGGAGTCTATCGCTGTGACATATTGTATTCGGTATGACCTCTTAGCACTCGGGAGACCTCTAGTCGAAAGGCCATTCAATCGTGAATTGGAGAGACTCGTGGCGACTGGGGTTTCAGAGTGACTTCAACACTCGAGGAGAAGTCTCAGCGAATAGTGAATGTCTTACCAACATGAATTCATATGTTGTCTTCACCCTAACAAAGAGTCTTGGAGAAAGGTCTTAGCAATAGATGAAAGTTATGCCGATAGGGACACACTCGGGATTTATCGATGTAACACTAAGGCTTCGTTATGAAGTCTGGGTGATATGCAAATGTCTCACCAACGGAGGCTCAAGGATTGGCTATCAGGGTAACTCAAAGATCTCGGGAAGATGTCTCAGCAAACATTGAAGGTCTCACTGACAGAAAAACCTTTTTTGAAGTCTTCAGTGTAGCTCTTGGCGACTGATGGTCATCAGTGGAATGTGGTGGTTTCGGTAAGAAGTCCTAGCAACTTTGATGAGTCTCGCCGATGATGAAGAGTTTTCGGGGTAAGTCTTGGAGTTCGGTATGTTCTCTCAGTGTGTTTGGTCTTACTGATAGGTGTATGCTTTCGGTGTAACTCAAGTTTCTCTATGAGACCTCTTAGCAATAGACAAAGTCTTGCCGACTATCCTTTGGAGCTCGATATGACTTGTGTCTTTGGTATAGCTTTGGTGACTTGCTATGATCTTCTGGCGAATGCAATAGGTCTAGGCGACTGCTTGGTGGCTCGGTGTAACTTATGGAGCTCGATAGAACATCTTGGCGACTACGATGACTCTTGGTGACATCGATATGAAGTATATGTGGCATCGGAGAGACACTATTAGTGTCTCACCGAGATGCTAATACATTGTGAATTCTGTTGACCATCTTACCATCCTATGTGGAATCTCATGGACAAATAGGAGGAGCCGAGTGTGAACCATTGGTAGTTGGTTCATTGCGACAGTTCTGTGAGAAAGCTCGATAGTCAGGGAACACCATGGATATAGTTTGTAGTTGTAGACACTTGGGGGTTCGATGGTGGTTGGTTGAATCAACAGATTGTTGAGTGATTGGATCAGTGAATGAATTCTATTATGTGGACTGTAATTGTGAAGGTTTCTGTGCAATATTGTGAATGATGAATGTTGTTGTAAATAGACACCAGTAAGATAAGTTTGACTATTGTATGTAATTTCAATTACTGTAATACAAAGTGATTTCTCTTGGCGTAGTGGGTTTTTCTCCCGTAAGGGTTTTCCCATGTATATCTGGTGTTCTTGTGTGATTGTCAAAACTCTATTTCTGTAATTTTTTTCATAGTGCATCTTAACTTGACTATAATTGTAAATTTTAAAGTGTATCTACATTCTTTCCTGAGGTATTGACATTAGGAGAATTGTTTTCCGCATCTAATTTTCCTTACAAGTGGTATCAGAGCCTGGCCAGTTGTGTTATCCTTGTGGGTACATTGGGTTTTTTGTGTCAATTTTGTTTAGTGGGAGTTTTGTAGAGATTGTTATTTCTAATTATAGATTAAGATGTCTAGTTCATCAAGAAATATTGAAATAGAGAAATTCAATGGCAGTAACTTTGAGTTGTGGAAACTCAAGATGGAGGATCTCTTAGTTGATCGAGATCTTTGGATTGTTGTTCTGGAACTAAACCTACAGGCATGAAGCAAGAAGAATGGGACCTTGCAGATAGAAAATCTAAGGGGCTGATAAGGCTCTGTTTGGCAAACTCAGTTCTTCTGAATGTGCATGAAGAGAAGACTACCTCTTCCTTGTGGAAGAGACTAGCGTCTATTTATCAGGGGAAATCTTTGGTGAATAAGTTGTTCCTGAGCAAGAAGCTCTACTCTTTGAGAATATAGGAAGGAGGGCCTGTAGCTAATCATTTGAAAGCATTTAACATGATGCTCACACAATTAACACCTGTTGGTGTAAAGATTGAAGAAGAAGATCAATGTATGCTTCTATTGTGTTCTTTTCTAGACTCTTGGAATCATCTAGTGATGGCTATTGCGAGTACAACATCCAGTTTCAAGATGGAAGATGTTGTTGGTTCTTTGCTATCAGAAGAAATGAGAAGGAAGTCTTCTGAGATGGTGAAGGAGGCTCTTGTTGTCAAAGGAAGGTCAAAGGAGAAAGGAAAGAAGAAGGACAAGAAGTCCAAATCAAAATCAGAGGGGAGATCAAAGTCTCCTGGCAAGAAGTCCAAGGTGAAGTGCTAGAATTGTGAGCAACCTGGTCATGTCCGAAAGGATTGTAAAGAGGAGAAAAAGAAGAAAAAGGGCTCTTCTAATAATGGTTCTTCTCATAGTGATGGTGACGCCTTCATTGTAGCCTTGGCTACATAGGCATCAAATGATGTCTGGCTAATTGATTCTGAAGCATCATTCCACATGACATCTCATAGAGAATGGTTCACAAAGTATGAAGAATACGATGGTGGAAATGTGTACTTGGCGAGTGATACAACTTTGGAATTTTTTGGTTGTGGAAGAGTTAGAATCCAATTCCCTAATGGCAGAATAAAGGGGATCAATGATGTTATGCACATACCAGGTCTGGCTCAGAATCTACTTTCTGTCAGTAAGCTTAATGATATCGGAGTACAAGTCTTGTTCTTGGGAAGTGGCTGCAAGATGACTAGAGGTTCAATGGTGTTGGCTAGAGGTGCTCGAATCGGTACCCTGTACAAGCTAGATGCACAAGCTATTCAATGTAACAGTGTCTCTTCGAAGTCACTAAAAGCTACTCATGGAGGTAAAGAGGAATATCCCTAATTATGTAAACTCTATGGAAGTAAAACTTCCTGCAAAGAAGACTATGCTTTGGCATCATAGGTTAGGCCACATAAAAGAAAAAGGTTTAAAAACCTTGAAGAACAAAAACCTTGTTGAGGAGCTTGAAGATTGTAATTTCAAATTTGAATTCTATGAACACTCTATATATGGAAAGCAGCATCGTGTTTCATTTTATGGAAGTCCTCATAAATCTTCTAGTTTCTTAGATTATATTCATTCAAATGTGTTTGGTCCAGTGAATGTTCCTTCATTGTCTAAATCAAGATACTATGTGTCGTTCATTGATGAATATTCAAGGAGAGCATTTGTATATTTTTTGAAAAGTAAATCAGAAGTGTTCAGTCAATTTAAGGAGTTTAAAAATCTTGTTGAAAATAAGACTGGTAGAAAAATAAAATGCTTAAGGACTGATAATGGCGGTGAATTTTGTTCTGATGAATTTGAAAGATACTGTAAAGACCATGGAATCAAAAGACATAAGACTACACATTATACTCCACAGCAGAATGGAGTTGCACAAAGGTTCAATAGGATAGTGATGGAGAGAGCATGAAGTATGCTTAGTAGTGCTGGCTTGGAGGAGAAGTTTTGGGCTGAAGCTACTGCTACTATATGTTACTTAATTAATTGATCTCCAAACTCTACTCTTGTTGAGAAGACACCTTTGGAAGCATGGTATGGTAAGAAGCCCTCTCTTAGACATATTAGAGTCTTTGGCTGTGAGGCATATGCACATGTGTCGGATGTAAAAAGATCTAAGTTGGAGAACAAGGTTGTCAAGTGTATTTTTATTGGCTATAGTGCTAACATTAAAGGATACAAGCTTGCGAATCCTATTACAGAGAAGGTTGTATACAACAAAAGTGTAATCTTTCATGAGCTAAAACCTTCCACCTTAGATTTGCAGTCAAAGACAAAGTCAGAAAACAATAAGGATGTAGCAGCAATTCCTCCTACACCAGAGAAAGAGGAATTGAAGATTCAAAATGTACCTGAAACTGAGGAGAGCTCAAGCAGTTTCTGAAAGTTTTGAAGAAGAAGAACCTCAACCTCAGCTAGTGAGGAGGTCAACCCGAGAAAGGAAACAACCAGATAGGTATGGCTTCTCATTAATTGATTCTACTTGTGCCTATGCCTTGATTTCTAGCATTGATGAGCCTAGGACTGTAAAGGAGGCATTTAAAATGTCTGATTCAGATTCTTGGTTGGAAGCCATGAAGGAAGAAATGGCATCATTAGATAAAAATGAAACTTGGAGTTTGGTGCCCTTGCCTAAAGGTAGAAAACCTGTGGGCTGCAAATGGGTATTTAAGAAAAAGATTGGTTTGGATGGCAGTGTAGAAAAGTACAAGGCAAGACTGGTTGCAAAGGGTTATTCCCAAGTAGAGGGAATTGATTATGGGGAAATCTTTTCTCCTGTAGCAAAGATGACGTCCATTAGATTTCTATTGTCACTTGCAGCAATGTATGACTTAGAGGTTGAACAGATGGATGTGAAGACAACATTTCTTCATGGTGATTTTGAAGAAGAAATCTATATGTCCCAGCCTGAGCACTTTGTTGAGAAAGGTAAAGAAAAACTGGTATGCAAATCAAAGAAGTCTCTATATGGGTTAAAACAGTCACCTAGAATTTGGTACCAGAAATTTGATACTTATGTATTATCTTTAGGCTTTGCGAGATCAAAATATGATCACTGTGTATACTATAAAGCTGAAAGTGATCAAGTGCTTGTTATTGCTCTTTATGTTGATGATATGTTGTTCATAGGAAATAGCAAGCTAATGATTTCTAATCTTAAGTCTCAGTTGTCTGCTAAGTTTGAAATGAAGGATCTTGGTGTAGCAAGGTATATTCTAGGGATGGAGATAACCAGGGATAGGAAAAATAGAAATCTTTGGCTCAGTCAGAGTAAGTATATGAGGACTGTTCTAGAGAGATTTTGTATGAATGATTGCAAGTAGTTAGTTGTTCCAATCATGCAGGGAATGAAGCTATCTATTGAGGACTGTTCAAAATCTCCTACTAAGATGGAGGACATGACCAGTGTGCCCTACGCTAGTGTTGTAGGAAATCTTATGTATGTAATGGTCTGTAAAAGGACAGACATTGCCCAAGCAGTGGGAGTACTTAGTCGATTTATGGCTAATCCAGGAAGAATACATTAGGATGCTGTGAAGAGAGTATTTAGATATTTGAAGGGGAATTCAGAATATGCATTGTGTTACCATGGGAATTTGGTTGAATCATAGAGGACTCTCAGCATTCGTGGATATGTAGATTCTAATTACGCAAGGGACATTGACAATAGGAGATCCACCAGTGCATACATTTTCATGATGAATGGTGGTGCAGTGAGTTGGATGAGAAAGCGGAAGGTTGTAGTCGCTTTGTCCACTATAGAGGTTGAATAGGTAGCTACTCATGCTTGTAAAGAAGTTGTATGGTTGAAACGTTTGTGTTCTAACATTGGTTTTGATGTAGGGGAAATAACAATTCTATGTGACAGTTAGAATGCCATTTTTTTGGCAAAGAACCCAACTTTCCATGCCAGAACGAAACATATTGATGTATAGTACCACTTCGTACAAGATATGGTGGAGGATGGAAAGGTCAGTTTGGAAAAGGTTGATACTCTGGAGAATGTTGTAGATTCATTGACGAAGCCAGTGAGCACATACAAGTTCAGGTGGTGTGCCAGTTTAATGGGCCTTAGTGCCCATGATTTTTAGTAAGTTATGTTGTGCTCTGGAGGTGCCTGTATGATCTTCGTCAAGTGGGAGATTGTTGTAAATATGTGCCTCAAACAATACAGGTTGAAACCTCCATTAGAGCCAAGTCGGTGTGACATCTTCATTGTCTGGCCGACTAGCAGTTTGTATCATCATGTTTTGCACAGGTCACTGAGACTTAGCTTCTGTCTTGCCAAACGTCTTCACTATGGAGTCTATCGCTATGACATAGTGTATTCGGTATGACCTCTTAGCACTCGGGAGAACTCTGAATGAAAGGCAATTCAATCGTGAATCAGAGGGACTCATGGCGACTGGGGTTTCAAAGTGACTTCAACACTTGGGGAGAAGTCTCAGCAAATAGTGAATGTCTTACCTACAGGAATTCATATGTTGTCTTCACTGTAACAAAGAGTCTTGGAGAAAGGTCTTAGTGATAGATGAAAGCTATGCCGATAGGGACACACTCGGGAGTTATCGATGTAACACTAAGGCTTCGTTGTGAAGTCTGGGCGATATGCAAATGTCTAACTGACAGAGGCTCAAGGGTTGGCTATCGGGGTAACTCAAAGATCCTGAGAAGACGTATCAGCAAACGTTGAAGGTCTCACTGACATAAACACCTTTTTTGAAGTCTTTGGTGTAGCTCTTGGTGACTGTTGGTCATCGGTGGAACATGGTGGCTTTGGTAAGAAGTCCTAGCGAATTTGATGAGTCTCACCAATGATGAAGAGCTTTCGGGGTAAGTCTTGGAGTTCAGTATGTTCTCTCAACGAAGGTGTTTGGTCTTGCCAATAGGTGTATGCTTTCGGTGTAACTCAAGTTGCTCTATGAGACCTCTTAGTGATAGACAAAGTCTTTCCGACTATCCTTTGGAGCTCGATATGACTTGTGTCTTCGATATAGCTTTGGTGACTTGCTATGATCTTCTAGTGAATGTGATAGGTCTGGGAAAATGCTTGGTGGCTCCGTGCAACTTATGGAGCTCGATAGAACATCTTGGTGACTATGGTGACTCTTGGCGACATCGATATGAAGTATGTGGCATCGGCGAGACACTGTTAGTGTCTCACCGAGATGCTAGTACATTGAAAATTCTGTTGACCGTCTTACCATCCTATGTGGAATCTCGTGGACGAATAGGAGGAGCCCAATGTGAACCATTGGCAGTTGGTTCGTTGCAACAATTTTGTGATAAATATCAACAGTCAGTGAACACCATGGATATAGTTTGTAGTTGTAGATGCTTGGTGGTTCGATGGTGGTTGGTTGAATCAACAGATTGTTGAGTGATTGGATCAGTGAATGAATTCTATTATGTGGACTGTAATTGTGAAGGTTTCTATGCAATATTGTAAATGATGAATGTTGTTGTAAACAGACACTAGTAAGATAAGTCTGACTGTTGTATGTAATTTCAATTACTGTAATACAAAGTGATTTCTCTTGGTGTGGTGGGTTTTTCTCCCATAAGGGTTTTCCCACGTATATATGGTGTTCTTGTGTGATTGTCAAAACTCTGTTTCTATAATATGTTTCATAGTACATCTTAACTTGACTGTAATTGTAAATTTTAAAGTGTATTTGCATTCTTTCCTGAGGTATTGATGTTAGGAGAATTGTTTTCCGCATCTAATTTTCCTTACACCTTCCTCTCTCTCTCATTGAATCCCTTTATCTCTCTCCCCTCTACTTGTTGGTTGTTTTTACTGTAACCAAGTTTGTCTTCTAATTTACCTATGGAATTGCCAATTCCAATCAAGGGCAGCTCGAAGGACCTAGACCAACTGACAAGGATTTTAAAGACCTCCTACACTCTGGGCTCTGCAAGACTCGGGAGGGTGATCCCTTAATGCATTTACAACCTCTGCACCATTTTCTTAAACAAAATTAACAACAAATAATCTCATTTAATAGCTCAACATAATAGCATAATACTGAATAGAATTGGTTGTTCATAAGTAATATCAACTATTTGGAGCATGAGATAACTACAACACATTCCACGGTGTAAAATAGTCATTGATTTGCAATTTGTAGCAAGCGCTAGGTAAAGACAAACAAAATATTGAACCATACAAATTAGTACAACTTAGATCAATGCCATATATCCATTGAGGGAGTCAAATTCATAAACATCTAAGGGTTTATGAAAGATTTAACACATAACATATAAGATCCTTGAGAACATTTCTTTACAATTTCATCATGTATTCTAACCCAATACTACTTATCAAATCCTTATACAGAACATATCCACCTACAATCCCATTCAAGCATTTTAATTAATTCCTTCAATTAAAGCCAAAATAGAAACCATACACACCACAACAATGAGATGAATGAGACAACCTTTGATTATCTTATTCAAAATTTAGATATGCATGTACAATGTAGAGACATGAGTTTGAATTAATCATTTCAATTCAAATGCTAGTACTATAATAAAACATCAAATCCCCATGATTTCAAAACCTAAATTGCATTTCCCTTAAAACCATCGAACTTTACAATTTGCTCTGCAACTCTACCTAGAATCAACCAAAAAATATCTAACTTGCTAACCTATACTTTTGGCCTTGAAATCCTTCTTATAGAAAATGAAGGAGCAAACAAGCATCGGGCTAGAAAGTACCTCTCATTTCACATGCTTTTCTTCACAGAACTCTTGAGGATAATAGCTATACCTTCTTTATTTATCATCCTACGCCCTATTCATGCATCCTACAATTACAACAGTATCCTTGGGGCCTCTTACACAAGCTACTGTAATCACAAAAAGTGTAAGAGCCCCTTTATATCATGTTTGGACTACAAAATTGTCAAAAATAGGGTAACCGGGTTGTATGCAAAGAAATGAAGCTTTCTAAGTCAAATCAACGCCTTAAGCCCTCAAATCAGATTCAAATCAAAGCTAACACATATCTTCATGATGTAAAATTGATTTCATGTCAAAATATGGCTGCATGTGACCATGCAGTGCTACATAATAGGAAAAATATAGAAATTTTGAAGAAAAATACAGATTTTTGAATGTCAAGAGCTTGTATTTTAAATGCTAAACCATCAACAACCATTACAATGATCACTTTATGCCTTTTAAAGGCCTTTACACGTCAACCATTGAATAACTACCTCTACAACTAGCTTTTTTATCTTTTATGATCACATGAAACATAAAACACACTAATTTCAAGCTTGTTAACATCACTATTGAAATGTTTTAATTTTTTGACTTTTCAAACATTAAAAACTACATCATTAAATTAATTATGTAACGGCATAAAAATTAAAAACATCATGAATTAATTATGTAGCCACATAAGTCAAATATAATTCTATCAAGAAATTAATATCAAATAGATAATATAATCGCATAACTCATACATTTCAATGTCATTTATCTTCTTATTCATCCAACTCTTTGTTTGTATCATTTAATCTAGATTCGACATTGTAAGGATTGGACATATCATCATCATCATCGATATCAGTTTCAATAATTTCATCATCCACATGGATATCATCTTCATGAACATTAACTCCTACATCATCATGATCTAGTTCCTCCTCTTTGACATCTTCGTTAGAGACATCATCAACTAACTGTTGATCCTGATCATCATCTACATCATCTTCTAGTTCTTAGGTATATTCTTCTTCCAACACATTATACTTTACCGACCTTCCTCTTGGATCATGTCTAACAATAAATGACCAACCCGGTTTACTTGGAACCTCTAAGTAAAATACTTGCTCACATTGGCTTGGAAAAAAATAGAGCTCATTTCTAGCTTGCTCGATCAACCCTATATTAACCATGGTAAATCCATTATCATGTTCAATAACATTTCTCTCAGGATCATTTTCATTCAATGGTAGCATGTACCATAGAACGATGAACATAAATAATCTTAAGGACTTAAATTCACACTCAAGTATATCATCTAAAATCCCATAATATCAATTTTCTGAGACTTCTGGATGTATGTCGCTTCTAGATGAAACGTTAGTCACCTAAAAGACTATAGTTATACTAGAATCACAAGTTTTCTTCATGTCATCCAACATTTTGATTCAAAATTTGTGACCATTGCACCACATAGCCTTGTGGTGTTTCACCTGCAATATGTCAAATATGTAAAAATTATTGCAATATCGTCAGTTGATAAACATATTTATTCTTGGCTGAATGTATGCAAAGAAAACAATCTCAACATATATATACATCAATATAATTGAAAATAATTAAATAATATGGGTGATTAATATTTCTATACATACCTTTTTATCTCTTAAACCATATGCTAAATCAATTTCCCTTTGTGTAACATTGCAATCTCCATTACGATGAGCTTCTTTAACCAATGAAGTCACACCTTCCCATGTTAATGTGCGACTAGATTATTGACATTGTTCAATCTATACCGTCATCCAATCAAGATTGTTTGCAATGTACAAATGTAGTGCATCCCACTCTTGACCAACTATATAAAAAAAAATTGAAATTCACAAATGACATAATTAGTTAAATACCACAGTATACGACCTTAATTTATAATTGATGTATATTGAAGATTAAAAATTAAATAAGTACAATATACATAAAAACCATATGTAAAATGTATTCCAATTAATCTCCATGACCATCTTATAATTACCTCTCACTTTCCTCAATCTACCTTTCCCCATCAAGTACTCCCCTTCAAATTTGTTAATGGAGTTGGGATCCCAAATGCGATCTACATGGATCTTTGTGGAAAACTTAGGAAGATATTCACTAATGTACACCATGGTCTGGTATACCATATATACATCCACCATAGAACCCTCAGGATGTTCTCTTTATCTAACAAAGCCTTCAAAAATTTCAAATGCCTCTCAACTATCCACATTGACCTTGTGTGTACAAGTCCACACAATTCAATCTCCTCAACTTGGTGTATGAGGTAGTGTTCTTGTGCATTGAAAAATGTTGAAGGTAGACACTTTTTCATTTCACACATTAGACGAGGAAAATTTTTCTCCTCCAATAATTTATATCTTCTTTATGGATTTCTTTAGATGACAACCATCTACAAGTGATTCAAAGTGCAAATATATTAATGAGATTTAACAAAAATATATAGTATATTACATAACAAGTAAAACAAATAACAATTATAAGTATATATAATGAATTGAACAAATATCACTACTTACCTCATGTATTTTCCAAGATCATATATAACTTGCTTGACATTGTTTTCAAAGTTGTCTGGGAGAGATAGAGGTAGAATTTACTGCAACAATTATAAAATAATCATTTCATTATTTTTTCAAAAGTAGTAAACATAGTACACTGAAAAGTACATGCATTATACAAGTGTATATAATATACCAGAATAATTACCTTAATAAAGGTATGTCAATCATGCGTTTTCATCCTTGACCCAAATTAACCTTTCTTTGCTATGATATTGTTTATGTTCGCAACAAATCCTGTGGAAAATCGAATTTTTCGTATGACTTATTTTATAGCATTGCTTTGCTGCTCTGTTAATAACCAAGGAAGGACACTTATATTAATTTGGTCTCCATCGCTACTTAATTGAATGACATTTTTCATTGCATGATTGGCTTCCTGAATGTCACTACAAATTTTGACAATTTTTTCTTTGTCATGCCTTCCATCCAATATTTTCCATAACGTTTTTGTTATATTCTTTCTGATATGCATTGTATCAAACAAATTCACAATTTGTAGCTGCTCATAGTAGGGAAACCTACTAAATTGTCTGGGATAACTTTTCAGTCCCTGTGGAAGCCGACCATTAATGCCTTGATGACCTTCTTGAAGCATATAAGTTAAACAAATTAACAACGACAATCATTGTCAATTACAACATGAGTAAACACAACACAATATAAAAACATAAATTCAAAACATATCATATATGATAAACAATTTGATCTGATGTATAACTTTGACAATTAATTCTATTATATTCCAACTTCCATAGGCAAGGTGTCATTCTTCGTGGTTTTGATGTAGTCACTTCTTTCTCATTGAAAAGATGTTTTTCAGTAGTTCGATACTTATGATTTCTATGGAGGAAGTTCCTATACTCATCAAACACTTGCTTTCCTGAACTTGTTGAACGATGAGATTTCATTTTTGGACCACAAATTGGACATGCAAATTTTCCCTTTGTTTGAAGAACTACAAGATCATATATAATTGGATTAAATATGTTAATTTTTATAATTATATATAATGAATAGATTATTTTAAAAACATGCATGATATCTAATTCATAAAATTAAATATTGTTAAAGTGTAGTCAAACATTATAGCATACCACAAAAATGTGTTAGCCCTATGGCATCATGAATTGTCCATACAAGCATTGCATGGAATTGAAATTGTCTTTGTCCTAATGGTCTAGAGACGTCATACATAGTGATGCCATTCCATAACTTTAGTAACTTATCATTATGCAACAAATAAGACAAATGAGATGCTACTATGTTAAATAAAATTGATGTAAACAAGTACCTGGAACAATCATTGACAACATTATGTGCTCCCTCTTTATTGACATCCATGAAGAAATGTTATTGTTGATAACAAAAACATGCCACACTGAGTAAATAGATCTCAGCTTTGCAAATGGATTGACACCGTCCGCTCCCAATGAAAGCCTGATATTATGAGGTTCTTCTTTAAAGTGTGGCCATTTTTCCTCCATTTCCCTAAATGCAGAACCATCCACAGGCATTTGAAGAAAGTCATCTCCACTTCTATTTTGTGCATGGTAATACATAAATTGCGCTAAGATTTCGCACCTAAATAATCATTGTATACGTGGAATAATGGGAATATAACGAAGAACTTTGTGAGACACCTTTTTTGTCAGTTGATTTGTTTGATATCTACTTATATGACATTCTGGGCATTCAGTTGCAAATTCATGTCGTTTATGATATATAATATGATCATTGGGACATGCATCTATTGCTTTATACTCCATTCTGATATCTTTCATAATGCCAGATAAATCTCAGTATGAGCGAGGTAAAATATTTGAAGGTGGTAAGAAAAATTCACCAATCAATCTAGAACAAAAAATAATTTGTTAATATAAAGAATATTAAGGGTACATATTTCATCCTCTATTTACTAATGATTAACTAAAAACAATTAAAACAGATGAAAAAAGATGACATATATGACATACCTTAACATCCATGAGATTGCTATGTTTGATAAACCATTCATAATCTTCAAGTTCAACAGCAACAATACAACAAAGAGAAGAGTTGTTTGGGAGCCTCCATAAAGGGGCTCGTATGCCTTCTCAAGTACAACTAAATCATGAACATCATCAAAGTCATCTCAATCATCATGATCAACTCTACCTCTAAATGTGTCATAGATCAATGTATTTGTACCATCATCTTCAACCATGTTTTTTTCTGCATGATCATCTTCTTCCATAGGATCATTAACTTCATCTTCGATATTCATAGCTCCATGTTCATTCGCTTGCAAAACCACATTCTTCGAGCTGTGATAATCCATATCATGTGCCCTAGGGCGCCCCACCTTTATAATAATAATAGACACAAATAAACCATGATCATGATCAAGTGATTATATATATATATATACATAATGTTAAAATGATATAAAAATTTACAAATTCAATCAATATAAACACATATAATGAACAACTTACCAATGGATGATAATCATTCCCCCCTTCAACATGACCATGCTACCTAGAATGTTTCTCAGTTGTTGTGATTAAAATTCATCTCATCTTAATTATTGCAAGGACAATAACATTTCCCATCACCCTTTCTTTTCAATCTAGCCCACAATCTATCAAGTGTCTTCATTTTGTTCTGGACTAATATTATCTGACATGATTTTTCTTTACCAAGCTTGACTATTTAGATCTTCAAAAAATATCAAACTCACACTCCAATAATTTTAATTCATAGACATGTAACATAATCTAATAATTCTGATATTTTACACTAAAATTTTTTGGCATGCAACCACCCCTGCAAAAGAGAAGATAGTCTAAAGTTAATGACCCAAAAAAACACTTTACAATGCTAATTCCAAAACTTATTAAATTCTGATTTTACTATGATTTCCAACCGTTAAGACTCCTAAAATCAAAATATTGAACTTGATCACAACATTCCTACAACAATGGAGGTAGCGAGCTAGTAAGAGTAAGTGACCCATTCCTAAGAAGCAATGAGTCAGAATCATCATTGCTAATATCAATACGGATTTATCCTTTTAGTTAAAGATGCAATGTGTCACTTCTTCTGATGAGCTTATCCCTAGGGCCCTCAACATTGAGAGAGAGCCCTAATCACACAAGGAAGCACACACTAGTAGAATTTAGAAAATAAAATGACTAGGTGACTAAAAATGACTAAATTCTACTCATTTTTTGCAACTCAGCTATAAATGAGTAAATAAATTACTAGTTTGGTCATTGCAACTCAGCTATAAATGAGTAAATAAATTACTAGTTTGGTCATTGATTAAAAATTATTTAGTCACACAAATAAAAATGACTAAATACTTAGTCATTTATTTAGTCACAATCCATTTGAATAAATAATTTAAGGAATCAAGAATATAGCCCACCAAAATACTCTAAAACTTTAATAAACATACAATAATTTTTTTTTCAAAATCCTATTTTCAGGCGTAGCCCACCACAATGGAGTTTTCATTTTAATAAACATACTCTAAAACCTTCGTCAAAACAATATTTTCAAGCATAGACCACCAAAATGGAGAAGTGTTTCAATAAAGAGGGACAAAGAACAGTGAGGAGATGTCTATGAAAGGAGGCATAGGATTCATTGCTTCTTATCTCATTCCTACTTTGCTCAACAAATCTTACATTGTTCCCACCTCTATTTGTAATCTAGGTATTTACTTGACATATATTTGCATAATCTCAAATTCCTTAAGATGATTTTGAAGTATCAATGTATCCTATATAGGGTTTAGAATGATTTCTTTTAATTAAAAAAAAAAATGATGTATTTCCCTGTAATTAGATAATGTGGAGATCTCCTAAATCTGCCCCAGCACACTATCCTCTTTGGCACTGTATTCATTACTCCAGCTACTAGGGTTTTGCATGTGACATCTTTAATATCTTCATGACCATGGCTTTTAAATAGATCCCAGTCTTTGCTTTAATCCTTTTCATGGTAACACTTGAGTTCCATAATCCACCTTCAATCTCTTCTAAGAACGTTGTCTTAAGCTAGATTACATAGTATGCATATAAAGCAAGTCCTTCATACTTTCCATTGTTCCAAACCACCACTCATTGCCTTGCTTAAAATTTTGCCTCCATAAGCACAATAACATGTTTTAAAATCATGGTTGCCAGTGATTGACCATTAAGGTCACCACTTTCATCAAGATACAATGAGATTTTTGTCTTCAAACTCAAGACATTATGCAAGATAACATTGTGAATTGTTTATTGTGTACAATTTTATTTTCTTGCACATTTACTACTTTGCTAACTTCCTTTAAGATTGGGTATTGCACCCTCAGTTGCAATCTCAAACAACTCACTCACTATTAGTTGAAGATTCCTTTCATGATCATCCTTTTGTAAAATCAAACTATACATTAATGGCTAAGAAGAAACATTGAACCTATGATTACCACTGTTACTTCATTTCGAAAGTCATTCCTTGATTGCATTTTCCTTGTCTAACACTACCAAAAACATTTGAAAAACCCTTAAGGTCAGTAAGGGGGTAAGGAAACTCATTGTTAAAATATCCACTTTACTATGCAAGGTTTGAGCTTTATTATCTTTTCACTGCTCGGCCTCTTTTTGACTGTCACATCTCAAGTGACTGTCATTCTTCTTACCGTAGATTGTATTTACAAATGTCACTAATCTACATAGTGTGCTTGTTATTGGATACAATCTTTAGATTGCAAGATTTTGTTATTAGCTACAATGTCTCAATCTTTCTCATATTGCAACCTCACTAATCCGCTATAGTTATTGTTTATGTTTCTACGAAGGCCTAGGGTTTGTACCCTAATCATGCTCTTACCAATGTTTATGTTGGTATTAAAAAACAACCTTAAATCTTGGGTCAAAAAATTAGTTGTCTTCACAAAGTTGTGTTATGATCTTGGATTGTATCCTAGAGTGTGTGGGAAGCTTGTGTTTGATCATTAAGGTATGTAAACCTGATCAGGGAAATGTATCCTATATAGCATGGGTCTTGTTTTAATACTTTCCATAATGGTTATTAGTAGATCACATTATTATAGTTTGTGGTAACCCAAGATTGCATTCAAGTATGTAACAAATTTGGTTTGTAGTTTAAGCTATACACTTTTAAGTTACATTCATAAGGTTTAGAAAATATTGATCACTCTCTAGAATAGCCCATTAAACATGGGTTGTGCTTGAATGCAGTACATAATTGATATAACACAACCACTCTACATATCAACCAGAGTTATAGGCTCTTTATTGCAGCAAGAGGTAATCACTCTTAGATCATGCTATAATTACATCGTAACCTATTAAACTTGAGACAACCTGAATGCACCTAATGATGATTGACACCTACATTATACAACCCAAATTAACTACATTATATGAGTGTCTCCATTTCTATCACAACATAGCCACAATAAACTTGGGTCAGACATGAATGCATCATGTATTTGTTATAGCACAACTGTGCCACATGACCAATAGAGTTATGGATCACATAATTACAGTCACAAGAATATGTTCCTTGGTTGTGATCTTATGGTGATTCCACACAACAAAATTTGGACATGAAATTTTGAAAACCCCTAACCCTCTAAAAATGAAATATGATGAGATGTTGCTTTAAAATATGATTTTCAAACCTAGAACTACAAATTTGACTTCACAACTGAATTCTACAAAAAGACAATGACTACCCTCAACTTGGCAATATCTTCTTGAATTTTTTTTTTTTTTTTCCAAGAAAATCATCCTTAGTTCTCAACAAACTGTCTCAAGTAGAGCAAAAAACTATCACAATAAATGAGCGAACTCACTTTTCTTTATGGCGGCCACAATTTGATTTTTTTCTTATTTTTCATGTTTGTTGAAATTTCGACAAAACTGCTAGTTGAAATTTCAATGAAACCCAGGTTCATCGAAATTTCGATGAACGTCGGGGAGAAACTTTTAAAAAATTGAAAATTACACATCAAATTTTACAAGAACCCGATGATACATCAAATTATACATATTTCGTTAGAAATTTTCATCGGATTTTGCAGTCAAATGAGTTAGTGCACCTACACTCTCTTTTTCATTGGGAAAAAGAAATCCCCAAAGGTAGGATTGACTTTCAATGCTTAGGTGAGTCAACCCTATTGGAGATCTTGGCTAGTTTCCTTATGGAAAGACGAGGTAAATATGCCTAAAATGCACTTTGGGGAGAAAAACTAAAAATATTAAATTGACTTATTTATGCAATGTGAAACTCGAATCATCAATTTAAAGCATAAAATGTTTAGAAACAACAAACTTCTAGCATATTTGAGAAGGGTAAGTTGATGTGTACTAGTCACCAAAAGTTGTTGTTGAGTGTCCTCCTAGGAAAAATTATCCCTATGGAGAATGGATCCTGCTAAAAGGATCCAAAATCTGATTTCATAGTCCTCTACTCCTAGATCTGCACTTCTGATTCCTCCAGATCTCACTATCAAAAAATCATAAATAAATTTACAAGATTTCACGTTTAGACAACTTTGTTGACAACTTTGAAAACTTTGCAAAATTTCACTTTTGATCAATATTCAATTCTTTTTAACCTATAAATCTGCACACATAAAGATGGGGAAAAAATGTTTTTTCTTGGTGAATGGGAGTTTTTCTTGGTCAAACCTCATTTTGGTAATTAAAAACCTTGAAATGAAATAATGATAGAAAAAAGTATGATGAATGAAAACTAGCTTGTTGCAACTCACCAAACCATTTAATAGCTACCCTTGGAGAACTGAAGTCTAACACATCTCTCCGAGGATTAGATCTTGCATGAAATGGCTTGGTTGAATTCTTTAATTCTTGAAACCTACATCACAACATTAGCTTCAAAAACATGCATAGATGCAAATAAATTTGACATGATGCTTGAGATCTTGAATGTTGATGTAGAAGACAAATAAATTTTCTCTTGAATGCTCTCGACAATAATACTTGCAATAAGAATTATTACATAAGGTGTGTTAGAATTGAATTGATAAAAAGATTGTGTATTTATAGGTAATTTTCATATTAATTGAAAATTAAACATCAAATGCTGACAATTGCAATTTGAATTTTGGATCATAAAATTCCCACAAAAAAAATATTAAAAATTGAGATCCAAAACCTA
This sequence comes from Sequoia sempervirens, assembly GCA_007258455.2. Lineage (NCBI taxonomy): Eukaryota > Viridiplantae > Streptophyta > Pinopsida > Cupressales > Cupressaceae > Sequoia > Sequoia sempervirens. Next base: position 16,990,224 of record VDFB02292527.1, on the reverse strand, counting down.
AGGAGGACCCATTCGAGCTTGGGTGAATGGGTCCTAGACCTAAATCTAGGACACTCAATTTCCAAAGCAATTAAATTATTTTTTGCAATTGTTTAATACAAGTTCCCCTTTCAAAAAAGGGATTAATTAGGCTTTTAAATACATAATTGGGTCAATTAGAGGTTTAATTAAATCCAATTAACTAAGGGGATTCCAAAAAAAGTGTGAAAATGTAAAGGAGTACATTTTTTGAAACTACATTTAGCCCCCACTTTAATGAGAGGATGAGTCCTACGTTCAACCTCACACTAAAGTAGACAAATAAGCATCAAAAGGAGTCCAAGTGTACGAATGTTAATGAGATAGGATGACAAAGATTAAACAGGTGTCCAAGCCCCTAGGATCGAGATCCTATTGAAAACCAGCATAAGCACAAAGGAACACACATATACATATGATATACATCAACAAGACAAGATACACAAGCATATGATGCCAAAATTGATGTAAAAAGAAAAGAGAAAAGGGTAGATCAAGCCTCAAATATTTTTTAATAGGTATTTGTATACACTTAAAAATGTCTTGAATGATACTACACACTTGAATCCAACATATTAACATCGTTTCGTCCTGAAACCCATATTCTTTTCACATGTTTAATTAAATAAGCCTAATTATTTAATTAAATACATAATTTTCATCTATTAATCTAATTGACCTAATTGAGTTAATTCACCCCCTCTCACACTAACATTTCATCCTATTAAATTGAATAAATCAAATTATTTAATTTAGCCCCTGAATCCTCTTATTTAATTAAATAACTTTAAACTATTTAATTAAATATGATATTGCATTATCCCTTCTCATTAAATTAATTAATTATTTAATGGATATCATATTATTCTCCATCTTGCACATTAAAATTTAGTTTTAATTAAGTAAATTGCTAATTTCCCCCATCCACTTGCATAGGGAATATTCCAAAGGAATATTCTCCTATTTGACTCCAAAATTGGAATGATTTCTTTCAAACTTTGTAAGAAACTTTTAAAGTTGTTACAAAGTGTGTTTGTTGAAATAATTCTCAACCCTTGATCTTTTCTTGATCCATACGATCTTTGATTTTTATCCATTTATGAGAATCTTTGATCCATGTGCTCACCCTTCATTCAGTATTGACCATTGATTGATCAAATCAATATGAGCCCTTGATTGCTCATTTGCTTTCCTATAAATACATCATCATTAGGAAAGAAATGAATCCACCTATTTAGAGCAAACTTATGATGTTGAAATTCACACCCATTTGCACTGATGTATTGCATTTGATAAGCATTTTAGATTAATTTTTATGCATTCTTAGCTTAGCATCCATTAATGAATTCCATGGTAACTTATTTTGCATACATTTAGTATATTTTAGAATCTAGGGCTCACATCTTTAAATCGTGTATACATTTAGCAAAGATTGCATACATTTACATCAATCATTTTAGCTTTTATCATGTTAATCTAACTTTCATGTTTTAGAATGTTAGTTTTAATGACTTCTTCATTTTTATTGATATTGAATATCTTATTAGGATTGATGCTCAATGGCTTAAATATGCCTTGAATCCATATGGATAAGGTGTAGTTAACCTATAGTATGACATTGGTCACATTTTGGTGCTAGGAGGATTGTACTAACAAAATATGACAAATTTCTCTTTAGATTCCCATTTTCTTGTGTTTGCAGATTCAACGATACATCTCAAACACATTGCTATACAATGACGCACTTTAGTTTAAAAACAACAAACATAATTAATTAAACGACGTGCAATTTAATTTCGTCAGTGCATGTTTAAAATAGCAATACTAAACATATTTTTAATCGCATCAAATTTCATTATGGTGATGCATTTTATGTAGCAATGCAACTGATTTCACTATTTACTATACAGTGACGCATTTGATTTTTTTCTATAGAGATGCACTTCCAATATGGTGACACATTTTATTTTTTGCTATAGCGACACACTTTCGATATGGCAACATATTTGATGAAATTTAGCGATGCAATTGATTTTAGCATCACTTTTTACTGGTGAACATAACAAAGATTGAATTTTGACATGTGCTTTAAATTATTGATTGCATATGATTTATAACATGTCACTGACATCCGGTTTTTGTTTTTGAGGCCAACTAGTTTTGCAGATTTGGGAAAAACTAGGAAATTATTTACCCCAACTTGTTGGAGTCATAACTTTCTACTCAGTGCTCAGAATTCAAATCTGTTTGTAGCCAATTTTAGGGACCAACACAAATTTCAACTCCAAATTCCACTCTGAAGGCCTCTGAAAATGCAATTTACTAGAACATAGAAAAAAACTAAAAAAAATTGAAAATTTTTACTTTTGGTTTTTCTTAGTTCTAGTTATTGTAATAGTATTTTGATATGTATGGGGCAATTATAACCCATCATATGTTGTTTTTTTTTCATGTTTTAGGACTACTAAACTTCCATTAGGTTTTAAAACTTATAATCTTAGGACAATTAGCTTTCAATTGGGCTTAAAAATCCACTTTCAAAGTTGGTTAAAATTGAACCCACATATCCTCATTTTGCAAATAACGGTTTAAAATTAAAAAAAAAAAAACAATCCCAACACTTCAATTTGGTACTTAAAATGAACTCATTATTCTTGTCAAGGTTAAAATGAATGCATGTTTGATTTTCCTATGTGTTCTTGTTGTGTGTATCCTCTCCCCTTGCGCTTCATTCAATCTTGGGTGAAGATAAACACACAAGTATACTTTTTCTTCTTGGAAGCACCTATCCTCTCCCCTTGCGACTTTTGGAAATCCTAGGTGATGAAAGAATTTTAAGCTTCACAATTTGTGTTAGCATTAGAGGGCCTGCCTCCCAACTTGTGAGAGGGATGACCCAAGCAGTGCTTTCATGTTAGTCTGCTATATAAATAAATTGGTGTGACTAAAGTCATTAACCACCCGATGTTGTTGTCGTATACCAACGAATGTGTCCACTAATATTTTCATATGTGAAAACCCTTAGATGTTTCTAAGGGTTGGGAGGCCTCTTAATTGAGTGAATCGCCACATGTATAGGCACTAGTTTATCCCAAAATTCATGATTACGAACCTTGTTAGTAGTGGCTCACTAATTTCACCTTCAAAGCATATTTTAAGGTGGTGCATTGGAATAACACCATTTCAAGAAGCTACTTACCATGTCTAGTTTTTGGTTGAGGCAATAAAAGAAATAGGGAAGGGACTCTTTTGCTTGGCATGTCAAGACGTTACATTTTCTTGACATAGCCTATTTGTACATTCCATCTTCACGAATTAATCATCTCTTAAAGGATGATGGTAAGCCTACTAAGAAATAAACACCCACTTGAGATAGGATTGTAAATTCTTGTGAGTCAGTTTAATACTTGCTTGGTTCCAAAACATTGCAAACAAACATCAACAATCTTTCTCAAAAATTCAAACCCTTTGGTTTTAAGCATGGATACCCTTTTAAAAGTCTTGATATTGATGCTTGTCCTAAGGATTTTTTCCTTAGAGACTTCTAAGTATTTTGGCTTATATTTAAATACATACTTTCCAAAGTCAACTAGGTAACTATGGCTCTAACTTCATGATTTTCACATAATGGACTTTGTGAAATAAATGATGTTTTTGACATAGAAATTTTAGTTTAAAATTTAAGAAAAAAATTGTGTGGTAAAAATAACTTCATTAATCCAAGATTAAATCAAATAAACACCCCACATTGATGTATGTTCAAATGTTGACTCCCCAAAACAAGAAAATTTAGACAAGGAAAACATTGCAAAAATTGGGTCCAAATTCTATTGTCCAAATCATTGAGTTCCATTATCCATAGTCATTGAGTTCTATTGTCAAAATAATTGGGTCCTATTTCCAAATCATTTGAGTTCTATTTTACCAAAATAATTGAGTTCTTAGGGTTTGATCACTTTAGAGGTATTTTTCTCACTACCTTGGTCTTACAAAGCAAAGGTTTATTTTAGGTTAACATTTTGGGTCAAACATTTCATCCACCCTTTACCATATTTCACACTTCACTTCACCCAACATTATAAACTTTTGGACACACCAAAACTCTTTTGGCTTAGACATCATCAAATCAATCCCCTAACATAGCTATGTTGTGTGTGAAACGGATCCTTTTCCATGCACTTAGTTGATTTGGTTATCACATTTTGTGGAAAATTTTATCTTGAAAGTGACAAGTCTACCTTCAAGATTTACAAGGTTCATTAACACCTTTCATCAAAACATCAAATATCTTTGTCTAAAAGTGTTGTCCCAAAATTTTGTAAAGATCACTCCCCATATCATTCACCTTTTCGTCCTCCATTCACACCATTGGTCCAAAATGACTTAGATTTACCAAAATTTGAGTCAACTAGAGATTTTAAACATTACAAATCCCAAAATAACTCTCCCATTTGTGACCCACAATCTATGGTTACAATAAGGTTAAAACACAAGAGAAGCATGGAATAAACAAAAGTCCCATCCACCACAAGTGATCCAAACCCACAAGAATTCGATCCAAGGAGTCATTCTACCCCCTCACAACAACCCCAAGATCCATTGGGACCATATGAGGTAGAAGATGCCACAAACAACCCATTTGAGCTTACTAAAGAAGAAATACTTGAGTATAAACAAGAATGTCAAGCCTTAGAGAAAGTGGCTTCAATTCCCCCATCTTTTGTTGCACAAACCTTAGCACAAGTCTTGACTCCATCTACAATTCAACCAACTCCATCCCATGTACCAAGGAAACCCTTAACATCTAGATTACAACTAGACTAAGAACTAACCTTGGTCTCACTTCATGTCTAGGAACAAACACAACTTTTGGTATTCACATCACGATCATTCCATTAGCCAGCAACCTTCCCCAAAGCACAAGTTAGATCCAAAATTTGGAAAACCACTTACATTCAATGATGCCACAACAACCTCAACATTTTGAGTGCAACCATCTTCATCCATCACCACAAATACCCCAAGTGTGCCCAATGTTACACAAAGTAATGTGAACCAAGTGCCTCAAGTAGGAAAACAAGGGAAATATAACACTCTCATGCAAAGTCAACCCTTGACAAGTGGTTCCAACAACCCATTGACATATCAAAACAAGTGGTTACCCAAACTACTCAAGTCAATCCACCATCCACATCAAACACATCTATCATCAATCCAAATCAAAGCAACACATTGATAAAAAAACCCATCAACCAAGGTAATGCCTTGGTCCCACATCAAACACAAGGGAACCCTCAACACATCAGTCAGGGGAATCCTTCTAGTGAATTGATCCTAGGTCAGAATGTGCCATTGAGATCACAATACCAAATGGTGCCATCATCATCTTTACAATTAGTCCCCCAAATCATGTAAAATCAAATGGGGTCCCAAATCTACATTCCTCCTTCCCAATCAAAAATATTACAAGGAATGATAGCACAAAACAACCCCCAACCATCTCGAATCAATCAACAACCCATGATCACCCAAAATCCATCCCAACAACAAAAAAATTTCATGTCACTAGAACAACAAGCTTATCAAAAATCCTTATAGCAATAGCAAGCCAAACAAGTAGCCTTAGTGGTCTGAATTAGGATCTATGACAATTGTTATGAACTCTTAACTATTACAATGATTAAAGGAATTAACATAATTGAAATGTTTAACATAAAATGATTGAAAATATTTTAAAATGAATAAAGGAAATAACAGAATCTAAGAAATGAGAAAGAGAAGTGTTAGCTCTCAAAAACATAGGTAGAATACCTGAAGAGGTTGCTAATCTCTTGATACGTTTTAGGGTAACAAACAAGGCCAAGTGGTTTATACCTTCTTCTCTTCAGGTGCTGCTAGACCTAGGTGGGTGTACCTATATGAATGAGGCAGACTTGACTTATGCTTATTTCTTTTAAAGTATTTTACCCACAGTGGTAGATGGGAGGGAGTGGATAAATAAAATGCAATTTCATATAGATTGTATAGCAATATCAAAGCTAAAACCTAATATGTTCAGTTAACAGATGTAAAAGAGTAAAACTAAATGGTGAAAATGTAGAGACTAGTGCCTTATTGGGTATGAGGAGTCAAATGAGAAATCTAAAATGAGTAACTTCTTTCTGGAAAGTATTATAATTGTTCAACATATATTTTAGTTTATAACTTGTATAAACATGCAAGAATATGACTACCAAGTTCTTCGTAATGATCCAAATGAGATTCCCTAATTACTATGATCAACCTAAAGGATTGAATCTTTTCTTGAAAGAACCAATTAATCAACCATACAGATACAACAAATGTGCACTGATAAATTGAATATAAACTTGTTATATCAATTTAAATAACCAGAAAACATCAACCTTGGAGTTAACTTCAGTAATACTTTCAATGAACACAACAAACGACTGATACCAAAATACGCCACCACATCAAATGATTTTCATTGATATCTCCATAGTTTTAAACATGCATCATAGTCTCATATTCATAAAACATTGTAATCTACTGTATCTTTTTTCTATATCCTATCTTTTGTTATTATCTTCTAAAACATTAATGCAGTCTGCTCAACCGTGGAGATAATTATCACTATCTTCTCCACCTCTAAGCTTCTCCCTAACAAAATACCCTTTTCATTGATGCCAGTGTATGTCTAAGTACTGGAATCAGATTTCTTATCATGGGGAGCCTTAAATCTTGTCAAAATTGAAGTGAAATTTTAGGCTCCAATAGTGGCTTCGTCTGGGGATGAATGATCATGAGATCATTGCAAGAATCTAGATTACTGGGAGAGCATACCAAAAGAATTTGTCCCTTGAGCAGCAGATTCAAATTTCTTTTTATCATGAACTGTTATGGTTTTCTGAAAAACCACACCACAGCTGATGGCTCAAAGCCACCAAAAAGAGAAAATCCCTTATTTTCCCCTGTCAAACACCTTGCTCTATTTTGTTTTCATCAAATTCCTTTTAAGAACAATCATACAATCAATTGTGCCACTATCATTGAAAACTTCCAGAATAATATTGTGCTCAACCTGACTTATGTTCCTTTTATCATTCTGTAGTTCATCATCATGTGATAAATCTTTTCCATCTTCAACATACAATGTGTATGCACACTCCATGCAATATCCATCATTATTTTAATCACCATCATATGTAAAATAATCTCCCGACTGATCTGAATTATTTTTCATTTCTTCAATATCACCAATTGGCAATGATATGAACTCATCATTATTTTGCTCATTCACTCCAACTAATGCTGAGGATGAATTTCCTAAACCATTCTTGTGTGTGTACTTTTGGTACTCTATTGCCAACAACTCTGAAATTTGTTCACTATTGAATGAACATGTTTCTATATTTATATCACTAAAGGTGTATCCTTCACTTTTGTCATCATCAAAAAGAGGTTCAAGGTCATCAGAGAATAAAAAATTAGAAATAATACTAGCACAGTCATTTGTTTCATAATTTGACATATCATTTTGTCTGTCTGAAAATATCTCTTCCTCACCATAAAGTGGATTTGAAAATACCTGAAATTCATTTTTTGGCATACCTTGGAAAGATATCATCCTATCATCACCTATCTTTTCATCATACAATGGATTTGAAAAAAATTGAAAACCATTTTCAGATGTACAAACCTCTTCATCATCTAATGTATCTCCATGGTTTTTATCTGCAACTGGAAGTGTTATTTGTTCATTTTCAAATGAACTTGCTTCTTCAATTACTTCTTCATCTTGATCTCCATAAGAGCTGCATGAATCACCTTGTTGTAAATCAAAATCCACAGGTTCATCTTCACAATCTGAGTGTTCAATGGATCCCTCATAACATGTGTTGTCACAATCTGTTATGTAGGAGAGAGTTTCTATATCTTCGTATTCTTGATCTCCATAAGAGCTGAGAATATCTCCTTGTTGTAGATCAAGATTCACATGGTTGCCCTCAAACGCTTCTTTATTATAGCATGATACACAATCCCCTTCTATTTCAACTTGGCAAGATATCATTTGAGATCCTTCTATTAATTGATCATATAATGGTTTTAAAAAAAATTCAAAACCACTTTCAAGTGTGCAATCTTCTTGTTTATCAATCATGTCCTCATGGTTATCATCTATAGATGAATATGTCATGTGTTCTTTATTAAGTGGATTTTCTTCTTCATTGACCTCTTCTGCATTTTCTTCATCTTGGCTCTCACAAAACCTATCTTCCATGAACTCTTCATTATCATTAATTGTGTCACCATGGAATTGATCTGAGAATGAAGGTGCTATTTATTCATCTTCACTTGCTTTATCACCAATGCATTCCTCATGAAGTGTATCTTCAAGAACATCCTCATCATTGCAGTCCTCATCCAAGATGTAAGATTGATCTTCCATATCATCACCATCTTCCAAATCTGAATAATTATCATTGTAAATCTTAATTGCACACATTTCCTTTTTTTGTTGTATTGTTTGATCTCCCATGATATCACTATTAGATTCATTGTTGACAGTGTTCATATTCCTTTTCCTCTCCATGACATCAATAAATTTATTCACTTGATCACAGGCATGCTATATTGATGATTCTGGCCAATAGGTTGATTCAGGTTTCCAAACTCTTATGAATTGTGCAACAAAAAGGGGTCTTGTAGGCTTACAATTAGGAGGTAATTGCATACAGATATTTATCATCATGTTGTATAGAGAGCCTTTATCTTCTCCTTCATGTCTCCTTATGTTAATAAATGCATCAAAGGGGTAAATTCCACATTCTGATTTTGTGATGGAATCTTCACTTTGAGTATGTTCATACCCATCTTCTTCCTCCTCAAACTGTTGGCTTGGATATACATTTCATTGCAAGTTTTGATTGACACCTTCATGTGGGCTGAAATTGTGTTGATCATATTGATAGTCTTGATAGCTTACCAACCTTTGTCTAGGAAAGATTGAATAAACACTTACTTGCTTCGACTATTGTGGCGAATAAGTGTTCTATTGTGCATGATATGCATTGCCTCCATTGTGAAATTTTCCAATTGTATTATCATGCACTTGAGGGGTCCAATTCCTACCTGCATTTGTGTATTCATTCTTATTGCAAAATTCTCTTAATTGTAACAGTTGTTGGTTCAATTGTAGTGTTTCTTTGTTCAATTGTAGTGTTTCTTTCTTCAATTGTAGTGTTTTCTTTTTCAATTCTTTAATTCCTCTTATCGACTGTTGCCTTTTAAAATATTCTTTTGTTCCATACACAAATTGTCTATCCATTCTTCATCAAGTTTTACCAGAGTGCCTCCTACTTTTCCAAAAGTAGGAAAATAATTCTTTTAAAATTATTTTTGATTTTCCCTAGTGGAATCTCCTCACTCTAAATGTGAAATTTATATTGACTCTTTATATGGAAAGGCTGGAACCGAATGTTTTGATGTTATCCCCAGTGGGGTCGCCAATTTGTTAGCTCTCAAAAACATAGGCAGAATACCTCAAGAGGTTGCCAATCTCTTGATACGTTTTAGGGTAACAGACAAGGCCAAATGGTTTAGACCTTGTCTTCAAGTGTTGCTAGACCTAGGTGGGTGTACCTATATGAATGACGCGTACTTGACTTACACTTATTTCTTTTAAAGTATTTTACCCACAGTGGCAGATGGGAGTGGATAAATAAAATGTGATTTGGTATAGATTGTATAGCAATATCAAAGCTAAAACCTAATATGTTCAGTTAACAGATGTAAAAGTGAGTAAAAATAAATGGTGAAAATGTAGAGACTAGTGCCTTATTGGGTATGCGGAGTCAAATGAGGTATGCGGAGTCAAATGAGAAATCTAAAATGAGTAACTTCTTTATGGCAAGTATTATAATTGTTCAACATATATTTTAGTTTATAACTTGTATAAACATGCAAGAATATGACTACCAAGTTCTTCTTAATGATCCAAATGAGATTCCCTAATTACTATGATCAACTAAAAGGATTGAATCTTTTCTTGAAAGAACCAATTAATCAACCATACAGATACAACAAATGTGCACTGATAAATTGAATATAAACTTGTTATATCAATTTAAATAACTAGAAAACATCAACCTTGGAGACAACTTCAGTAATACTTTCAATGAACACAACAAACAACTGATACCAGAATACACCACCACATCAAATGATTTTCATTGATATCTCCATAGTTTTAAACATGCATCATAGTCTCATATTCATAAAAAATTGCAATCTACTGTATCTTTTTTCTATATCCTATCTTCTGTTATTATCTTCTAAAACATTAATGTAGTCTGCTCAACTGTGGAGAGAATTATCACTATCTTCTCCACCTCTGAGCTTCTCCCTAACAAAAAACCCTTTTCACTGATGCAAATGTATGTATGAGTACTGGAATCAAATTTTTTTATCATGGGGAGCCTTAAATCTTGTTAAAATTGGAGTGAAATTTTAGGCTCCAACAAGAAGACAAGACAACAAATTGATAGCAAAGTTCACCAACTGGCTACGTCTTTGGGTCCCTCTCCAATAGAGTGGCTAATCCTTCAATTTTTCTCCAAGAAATCTTACAAAGCCTTCTCAATCAATGAGGAAAATGACAATATCTTCTCTCCTTCAAGCACAAACAATTTGGCATAATTTCCCCACTATCTGCACATAGATTTTACAAATTCCCCCTATAGTTCCCAAGAATTCACCTAATTTCCCATTCCCCTCACAAGCCCATTCCAAGCCTTTTTATACAAAAAAAAATGGCCTAATTTGGTTTATAACCAAATGATTACAAAATATTACCCTATCTTCCATTTTTACAATGAAATCCTTCATAATCCCCCTTATTTACATAAAAATCACTAATATCCCCATTCATAATTTTTAAATAATCTTTATCAAATTATTTAGCCCCTTTAAAATTTTAATTTTCATTATTCACAAGATTTATTTTAACCTTTTATGATCATTAGGATATCTATCCTTTTCAAAATATAGGGATATTTGTTGGAATAAGGGGGTAATCAGGTTTATGATTTTATCAAAACTAAACCAACCTTGACATATGCTTGGAACCATACAATGGCTCACTGATGGGTTAAGTTTTTGGTGGTGGGGTGGTTGGGAGGTCAACCCCTACCACCTTCCATTTTAAAACCCATTTCCCAAATTGAAGATAACAAAATGATTCGTTGGTTCAATACCATTGAATGTGGATTTTGTAGCATATTGGTAGGTGGTTTGGATAGTGCTCGGGAGGTGGGGGGATCAAATCCCGCCACATATATTTTTTTTAAATTGTTCTAACTATGCTAGAAGGAGGAGATAGAATGGGGTGCCACGTGGCATGCCAAGAAAATGCCACGTGGAAAAGTATGATTCACTATTGGGGACTGAGTCAGCAAACACATCAACATATAGTCAGCACCACCTGTGCTTGCCACCTTAGCTGCCATGTCATCTGTCATACTACCAACTTGGATCTATACTACCACGTCATCTATATGGACTGACACATGCTAGCCTAGGATTGGTCCACCTTAGCTGTTGTATTGTACAAATGACCAAGTCAGCATGCTGACATCATCATCCATACAACTTGGTGGGCCAATCCTAGGTTGACATGTGTCAGTCCATATAGATGACATGGCAGTATAGATCCAAGTTGGTAGTATGACAAATGACATGGTAGCTGAGGTGGCAGGAACAGGTGGTGCTAACTATATGTTGATGAAATGAACGCCATTGGAAAGGTCTTGATGGGCTCTTTGACTTGATGCTATTTTTGTCAAATTTTAAGACAGTGTTTTTTTTCACCTTTCTAGATGGCCTCAAGTGCCTATTTGACCTATACCTTTGATTGGTTGTATCTTGGGTGTACAAACTCCTTTTGAGCTCGTTCAAGTTGTGTTAAACTTAGAATTTTGGGCACTTCAATATGGCAATGATTACTAGAGCATATGGGACACTTCAATTTTTGACGTCGAGTATCCAAATCACTTAGCCACACAACAACAACAAGTGCGCCAAGAAGCCTTAGCCACACAACAACAAGCCCTAGTAGCACAACAACAAAATTATGCCCAACAACAAGCACACCAAGTAGCCTTAGCTACACAACAACAATATCAAGTGCAACAAGCAACCCTAGTGGCCCAACAACAATAATAAGAACAATAGCAAGCCTTGCTATCCCAACAATATACCTAACAACAACAAGTGCTCACACAAAAACAACAAAAAGGTTTATACTATAACCCTCAACATAAGATCATCAATACAAACATGTTTGGATCATATACACCTCCACCACTATCAACTTCACAATATCAAACTCCACCATACACACCATACAACACCCCATCATATCAAAATCCCACGTACAATTCATTCACCTTCCCACAATATGTTCCTCCACCAAACTCATAAGACGATGTACCATCACAACTCAAGGCATTTACACAAAAGATGTAGGATATTCAAATGGGTAAGACAAAGAAACCCCATACACAACAAAACCTATGTCTATATCCGTTCAATTGAAACATGGCAATGGTACCTTTCCCTCCCAATTCTGAGATCCCTAAATTTGATAAATACAAAGGGAGAGGAAATCCTATGGTTCACATCAAAGAATTCAATGTCATGTATATGGAGGTTTCCTACAATGATTCCTACTTGATGCACCTCTTTCCAAGAAGTTTGGCAGGCCCAACCATTGATTGGTTTTCACAATTACCTTTAGGTATCAAAACCTTCCAAGAAATCATCGATAGATTCATAGATCAATTATCCTTCAATCTTGACATGGATGTAAGCTTAGAAGAGGTATACACACTCAAGCAAAACAAATGAGGATCCTTCACTAATTTCTTGCAAAGATGGAGACAAAAAGATAGTAAGAGCAATTGGCCCATTCTTGAAGAACAAGTAGGGATTATCATAGAGAATGTTGACCCAAATTTATCCTTCCACTTGAAGATGAAATGTATCACCACTTATGATGAGATTTTCCCTAGGGTCCTCAACATCGAGCAAGCTCTAATCTCATAGGGAAACACACAAGTGTATATAAACAACCACCCATCCACTAGTTCTAATGGAAAACCCCACTTTTGGGCCAAGAACAAGAATGTTACTAGTGATGGTGTTGTTGATGAAAAGGCGGTCTTAACTTCTCCTTAGAGGAAAGCAAACACCCAATCCATAAACAATCAACATGCACTCCAAAGAACAAATAGTTCTCCTAAATGACAATACATTCCCTTAGGGGAACCTATGGAGGATGTGTTGAAGAGGTTGATATAGTCTAATCTTATCACACTCCCAAATTTCTCAAACTATCAAGAGCCACAAGTCAAACCTCATATCTATAGAGATGATCATTTTTGTGAATTTCACTGATACAAAGCTCATAACACACAAAATTGCTCGACTTAAACATCTAATAGAGGATCTTATTGAACAAGGAAACATTGATGTTGATCAAAATTATGGGAATGAAAATCTAAAAATTTACACAAACCTTATGCCTGATCATACCAAAGCAAAATATTTAGGAAAGGCATCAACTTAAAAAAATATAAACCATACTCATGATACCATGGTGGGACACATTTATGGTATTAATTTATCACAAAATAAGTAATTAGACATGTATCAAGATAATATTTTAAAACAAATTCTAAACCCATCAATAGTATCTAGTAGTATTTCATATCGTAATGGCATCAAGTATGTATCAGATTGCAATATCTCTCCTACATATGACTCAATGATGGGCATGTCGAAGAAGTTCCAAACGAGCCCAAAAAATCCCATGTTGCGCCCATACCCATAAACTATTGCAAAGAGTATTTTACTGATGATATATCATCCACCCAAGGATCATGTCAAGATGAGGCTCTTGATGATAACAAAAGTTACTCTGAATCGAGTTAGGATAAAAAACCCCTATCCCTATATTTTCACCAAGAGCTAAGGGACATCTTCCAAACCATTTTAAACTCCAAATATGTCCTCGATATCACCATTGATATGTTTCTTTCTGACAAACCTATAGATGTTCTTCATCCAAAACAAGAGTCTCCCATTCTTGATATTCCCACACAAGAGCAAGCAGTAGTTGAGATTCTTGATTCTTACAATGATTGTACATCATCAACATCTTTTGAATCAGCACCAACATCTTTTAAAGTAGTATCGACACATAATGATGTCATAGACTTAGAGCAAATAGTTCATATCCCTGAACAATAGGAACCCATAGCAATATCATGTGTTTACAACAAGTCATATTTGGTGGCTATGGATCAAAAGATGCATTATCAAGGAAAATGATTAGGTATTGTTAATACCTTCACAATGCTAGGGGAAATATTTTCTAATGCAAACATCACCATATAGGGAATGAAGGGTCCTTATGATGAAAATATTTTCACAACTACAACTAATCATATCATGAATCATCATCCACCCATCATCTCATACAAAAATTGGGACCAACGTAAAAAGAGAGATTCCTATCAAATCAAGGGGAAGATCATAAAAAAAAATGTAGTAAAGAAAAAAGGACAAAGCAAATACAAATGGATACCATATAAAAATAAAGAAAATAATCCCTCCAAAACTCCATTAGTCAAAGAAACTATGGGGAAAAATAAAAAATGGAAATGTATCTATCAAAAGCATCCTCAAATACAAAAATAGGCTTCTCAAACAAGAAATGAAGAATATCCAATGGTTGGTCCTAATTCCATGAAAACCTCCATTCACACCCATCATTGCTCATCTTCCCAAGTTTGGAGAGTCAAAGGTTCCAAACCATCTACCAATCCATCTCATATTCCTTTGCATATAACATCATACACTCCATTCATGATATCCAATTCTCACATTGACCGTGTGTTGGAAGCTACCCTCCATCATAAGGATTCTGAAGGAACTTTATCACAATGTACACACATAAACAAGGTAAATTCTAGTACCAACAAGAAAAATTAGAGTTCTTTAAAGTTGCATTTCAGTGCTCATATCTTAGCAAAGCAACTTCTTCAAGTAGGATATCATTGGCAGGATATGATAGTGGCCTCTACATCAGTACCACAAGGTGGTTCAACATGATGGTGAAATTTTTCAAAAAATAATTAAAAATAAAAAAAATCAAGAAAATAGTAAAAATAAAAATTGTCCTCCAATGAAAACCACTAAATGGCACTTTGAGAAAGTACTACAATGAAAACCTAGCAAACAAGCATCATGAGTAGAATTGAGCATCTATATGATCCTTCTTAGATATAAGAATCTCATCCTTCTCATGATAAATCCAATGTTCCCTCCATCCATCCAATCCAGACTCATCCAAATATTCCACTTTATCTTGATCTTGACAAAGATTTGACATATACTTCAACTCTACTCATGGAAATTTTTTGACAGGATCTTTACCATTTTATCTCATGAAGTCCCATAGCCCATATCTAGCATGATAAAATTTTTTTGAACTCTTCACATATACATTACCTATCTTCATTTATCCATTGATCTATGAAGCATTTCTAGACATTGGGGGTATGTTATTATACTCTTATTTTCAAATAACTCTTGATCCATATCTTTTATCTCACAACGTGGAATCAATATCATGATCTAGGTATCATTTATCTCACAATCTCATCAAATATCCCAAAAACATTCATAAAACATCATCAAAATCCAAAAACACTTGTAAAATTCAAAACTCCCAAAAAAATTCATAAAATCTCATCAAAGTCCAAAAACATTCAAAATACTATATAGTTAAAATCCAAAAACATTCAAAAATTTGTAAAGTCAAAATTCCAAAACATCCAAAACACATCAAAATCCCTAAACATGTCAAAACATCAAAAGCCTAAAAATAGTACCATCTTGAACTATGAGTCTCTGACCTTGAACGTAGGAGAGGCCATCACTAATGTGCTCCCGAGACACTTTAGGTCAGTCCTTTAGCATTCCATCATAATAAACTAGAAATCCATCAAGTATTCATATCTCATTAATAATAAGTCAAGTCAGTCAAACTACGTGGTCTTTGCATGTATAATGTAGGAAAGGCTCATCTTTGATAAGCCCCTAGGAGAGTATTTTAGGTTAGGTTCTTGGTAAAAACTTATAAATTCCCAAAATATTTGAAACTTGAAAACCCCAAAAACATTTGAAAACTTAGAAAATCCCAAAACATTTAAAAATATAGAAAACCCCAAAACATTTGAAAATTGAAAACCCCAAAACATTGAAAAATTTTGAAAACAGCCTAAACAACCTCAAATAATCGAAAATCAAAACCTTCACATAAACTCTCAAAAAGACCAAAAACAACCTCAAAATATTTTTTCAAAACACTAAAAACATTGAAATATTCCAAAAATTCCAAAATCACCCATCTCATCTCACTTTCACTCACAATAAACTTCCATCCATAATAAATAGATCATCACACTCACCCTTTGGTAACACAAATGGAAAAAAAGTACAATAATCAGAAAAAGTAGAACCTTTAAATGTAACAATCAAACTCTAGATCATTATCAAACATGTCAATCAAACCTTATATCAATGGCTTTTCAAGCAACCTGTCAACCTACCAACATCTGATAACACATCCTAGGATGCATCCTTCCTATAATGGGCATTATCATTGGCAATCATTTTGGATATTTATCCTTAAAACACACCTTTTGGCAAGAGATATAGATAACATTGACTGTTTGTTTTGATCTTGTCTTATGATTTATCTTATTAAACCATTATGAGGACCTCTTAATGATGTCTAAATGATTTAGAGAGAAAGGAATGTGGAATCAATCATTATTTTTTGTTTGCTATGCTTGTGGGATATTCTTGTAAAATAACTTTGGTGAATACTTGCTTAGTTGTGTGTAGGGAGATCATTTGGAGTAGGTTGTTGACTATTGCATATGCTTTGGTCTGAAATATTCTAAACTTCTAAACTACATTCCAATGAGGTTTTCATATGTCAAGGTGTGAACAAGGCTTATTCTTTCTATTTGTTGAGTCAAATTCTATCACACTAAATACAACGTGTAGACAAACAAAATATCCTAATTGACATCATGCACTCAATTTTGATTGACTAACACTGATTCTTCCTTGATCATTTCTTTACTAACCAATTAATTGAATAATCCTTATTTAATTAATTAATCAAATTCCTCCTTTAATTAAATAGATCAACTTTATTTAATTAAATCCTAATGTTCTCTCTTTGATTAAATAAATCAATTTTATTTAATTAAATCCTAATGTTCTTTATTTAATTGAATAAATAAAATTTATTTAATTAAATTACTAATCTTCCAATATCCTCTCTTTAGATTTAAATAAATTCAAGCATTAAATTAAATGTCACAATCAAACTAATTTCATCTAAGTTAATTAATTCTAGCTTTTGACTCCACCCTTTGGTAAGTCAACCTTGGTCAAGTTGCACATGTAAATCAATTTATTTGATTTACTAATTATCCTATTTCCATTCAAATATGGCATATTCTTTCGAATATTCCACCCACTTGACTTTTCCCTCCCAAAGGACTTTTGTCCTCCACCTTGGCATTAAAGGCTCTTGCATTTCCTCTCCTTGAGCCAACTTGGCATTAATTCCTCTTACATCCCCTCTTGTACAAGCCACCTCTTGAAATTCAAATTTCACCTACATGCACATTGTTCAAAATGTGCTACACTCTCCTTCATTAGCATGTTGACAAGTGGCACAATGCCATTGGTCCCCTTTTTTAATCCCACATTCTCCCCACTGTTTAATCTTCAGACCTTCTTCATTATAAATAGAGGCCTTCTCTATTGATTTGGGGACAAAACTCATGCAAATACATTATAGTCATTTGAATTCAAAGCATCCATGATTTCATCCACAATTTCATCCAAGTTAGCATAGAATTTCATCACCCATAGCTAGGTTATTGACATTTTGCATCAAGAATCACACATCTACCATCAAGCTTATCAAGGAATTGGGAAAGGGTTTCTTTCCACATCAAAGAAGCACTAATTCCCCTATGGGATGCTAGTTTGAGTATTAGAATATGATTTCATTATTAGATTACTTGATATTTTTCTTTGATTTCATGTTCTTGTGTTTGAATGAATTTCATAGGGAATGCTTGTTTACACTTGTTTAAGGACTAACATTTGCTTGTTTGTCCATTTTTTAGCAGGTCTAGGCAAAGAATTCTACATTTGGTACTAGAAATCTCAAAATTAACACATCTTTTTTGTCCAATTTCATCATTTTTCTCTTTTTTGCTTTCTCAGGACACAACAATGTTGAGGAGGACAAATAGCGACTCTATCAGTTCAGCGTCGCTATATAGCAACACTACATCTACAACCAAAGGGTGATGTTGTATTGATTTTCTTGAGGGATGGATCATTCAAATCTCAAAGGGAAATGTTGGTTAATATAGCGATGCAATCGTGGTCTCTATTTTTCCACAAAGTGATGATGAAGCTCCAAACAATAATGCCTTTGTGGATTGCGATGCTAGTTTGGGGTAAAAGGTCAATTTTCAAATTTATTTTAACATGGTCTTTTTTTGTTTTGACCTCCTTATACCATTGACCTATTTCATGGCTCTATTTTTGTAGGTTGATCAACTTTTGTAGTTTAGGTAATCAAGAAGGAAAAGAGGAAACAAAGGGAAGGTCTCTTATGACACTCTTTCATGATTGTAACAAGTGTTTTTTAACACTTTTTGGATACTTATAACCCAATCTTTGGAAATCTTGCTATCTTTCAATTTAGGACTCAAATACATTTCATTTGGGCTTTAAAAAGAACACAGAAAGGGTTAAAAATAACATTAGAAACTCACTAGATTTGATTATGGGCCTTAAAAATTGAACAAACAACTTCAAACACTTGATTTTGGTGCTATAAAAAGAATTTTTCATTGCTTTGACGACTAAAAATGAATTTTTGCTTTTCTTGTTTTGCAATCTTCTTTACAAAATAATATCATCCAAATGCGTATGCACTTATCTTGCACTTCAAGATGATCTTGAGAATCAAAAGCATTTTGGTGATATTAAGTTGTCTAAAAGATTGCCTCCACATTTCAAAATTGGGTTTTTAATAATTGAACAAAGCTTGCTAGTGCAGGAAAAGGCATCGTGTGTGTTCTCTCCTTATTCACACAAACAAGGATTGATCGAACTACGAATGTACTTACTCAATTTTGTTCACCTTTAGAGGGCCTACCTCGGTGGGAAAAAGTACTCACCCCAAGGGAATGACCCAAGCGGTAATGAGCATAAGCCAGGATCTTCTTAACCACCATACAAATTTTTGGTTGCAAGGAAAGTTTGCAATCAACTAAGTGATGCATGATAGCTCTCCCCCAGTATCTTTATGATGTGCAAATCCCTTGTTATAAGGGTTGGGAGACCTCTTGAGGGATTTTATCATTGTTTCCTTTGAATCAGATTCCCTTATTATGAACCCTTGTGTATTAGCCAAAAATCCCAATATTTGTTGGCGTCAGGAGATCGAACCTCCAAAGTTGTCCCACATATTTGTGATTCTTTGTAGAGATGAAAAGTTCATTATGGGAGATTCATGAGAGCTGAAACTCAGCTAACCCATAAAAGTGAGTGTCATGGAGGGAAGACAGTGTGGTCAAGCTTCTAATCATCCACTCTGAATAAGTGCAGCTAGATTTATCCAAGTGGGAATTCAACAAATATTTTCTCTTCTATCTTAGGGTTGTGCAATCTTTGATTTAGTTAAACACATTTCTTTGATCCAAAATCTTGAAAACAAACATTCAAAAAGGACATCAAGTTTCAAACCTTTAGAAGGAGAAAATACATTTGAAAAATCCAAGTGCTATTTCTTTTCCCTAGGGATTTCATCCTTAGAGGCTTATAAGCATTTGGGTTTATATCTCAATTTTCTCTCTAAAGTCAACATTAGGGAACTATTGCCTTGATTCTCTTGATTTTCACATAATGGAATTTGTGGGATGAAAAGAAATTTAGACATAGACATTTAGTTTGAAAATCTAAGAAAGAAAGTGTTTGTGGTAAAAAGAACTCATTAAGCAAAGATAAAAGATAATTGAACCCCACACATGTGTTTTATCAAATGATTTCTCGCAAGATCAAAGTCCCAAAACCAAAATCCATCAATCGTCACAAATGTCTTAGTCCAAGAAATCTTAAGAAATGTCAGTCTATGCTTTACAAAGTTATAGAAAGATTGGTCTATAACTTTTACAAACGTGCTTCAAAAGATAATCCCAATTTGTATTCATTCTATTATTGTCAAAATCCAAGCCTTTTTCAACATTTTGAGTTCCTCACATAGGAAGTATAACATGTTCTTCAATATTGAGGTCTTGTAATAAAAAGACTTTCTAGTTTCTTTTCGGATCAAAATCAACACTTTCATCCATCCCCAAACATCAATCAAAACCCATCTCACAAACAACTCTTAGAAATATTGGAAAAATCCTTGATACTAGACTTTTGGAAAATCCTTCAAAACAAAATCAAAATCATCTTGTTTGACTAAGTGTGCGTGGATGCATCCTTCTTCATACACTTAGTTAAATTATCACCTTGTGGAAAAGTTTATCCCAAGATAACATCCAACATCTTGGGGTTTATAAGTTCATTATCCAAAATCAAATCCAAAATAAAAGAAAATAAAATCAAACCAAATAAAAAATAAAAAATCTAAAAGTCCTAAAGTCTAGTATCTCCTTCAAGGTTCCTTAAAGAGTTCAATCATTCACATCACTCACTGCTCATTATCTCATCACCACCCTTTGATCCTTAAACATCCTATATTTTCTTTTTGTACCTAAAGTTAGACCAACTTAATGAATTATAGTTTCACCATCCCATATTCCTGAAATTTGATCCTTATTTTATGGTCCAAACTAGATCTCAACACACAAAAAACATGGAAACAAACAAAGAAACATACACTTCAAGTGACTTGAGTCAAACTACACATGAAATCAGCCCCATTCAATCTATCAATCCCCCACTCAACCTTCCTCAACTACCACAAGATCTTCAAGAGGAAGGTTGCCAAGTGGAGGATATTACCAACAATTTCCTAGGAATGACTCAAGACAAAATTATAGAAATGGTCCAAAATCCTGAAAATCATGAAATTTTCAATGCAATGATGAGGCTTAATCCTTCACAATACATGCTATAATTAGAAAATGAAGAGGCTAAACTCCCTTCTGATTATGATGTAAGCACTATTGTGGAAAAAACTTGTGAGAATATGTTGGTTGTACCTATTGATGGTGTTTTCTACACAACAACAACTCAGACAAGATACAAGTATCCTATCTCTCTTGAAAGGTAAATCTCTATTAGCAAGCCTCAAGAGATAACCCCAACATCTCTAATCTCAAGTCTTGAAAATGCATAAACAACTCAATGATAATGTGAAAATGTCGGTAATCACAAAGGGACGTAACTACAAGCAAATACTGAATCTCAAAGCTTATCAAGTTTTGCAATATGATGATACTTTTTAACCCTAAATCTAACCCAAATGGAAAAAGAAATAGAAAAAGAGATAAGTTTTTAGAGAGATTTCTAAAATTAATTCTAATCCTATAATTAACAATGCAAATGATGAAACACTTGAAATGGACCAATCCCTCAAAAATTGATTCCTGCTTGACCCAGATGAATTTACAATCTTACAGAAATAGTGCAATCTTCTAAGGCATTAAATATCTTTAGATCATGAACATTCACCCAAAACAATCCTATTGCAATTGAAATGAACAAATTTCCACAATTGAACTAAGCACAATGAATTTCAAGTCCAGGCTAACTTTGCAAAGCAACTAACAATCAACTAGCTGTGAAAAGTATGGACTAGAGATTGCTGCAACACCTCAAGTATCAAATCATAAGAACTATTAATTCCTCTAACATTAAACCTAACACATATATTAAATAAACTTAAGCAATTCCAAAGATATAATCACAAGAACTATGCCACATAAAATTCAACACAAGAAAGGCACCAAATCACAATGTCTTCACTTGCATTAAATCACCCAAAGTAGCAACAATTCCAGTCTTCTATTATAGCACTTGCTTGAAAATAAGACTAACTCCTAACTCTAGCTCTAGCTATACTACTTAATTCGCTCCAATATAAAACTATCTAGCCCTTACAAATGAGGAAAAATGCCATATTTATAGAAACCCCCAAGATATGTTGGCCCAATTAGGGTTTATAATAATAAACGGCCACAAAACAAGTTAGAGTAAAGTATGCATTAAATGCATGTACTCCATTTAGGTCGGCCTTGGATTTCCAACATAGCTTGGTCCAATGCATGTGGAGGAGAAGATAAATAATGGGGAAGCACAAATTTCGATGAATCATTGCATTAACTACTTCCCCCTTTGTCCTTAGCATGCTCCATCTTATCATGCATCATCAAAAATATCTTGTCCAAGTCAGCTATAGGTGGCATACCTAAAACCTTAATTCTACTTTCAATGGACTTAATATCTTCTCTTGAATATTTTACAATTTTATCCCAATCCACCCTCATGGTTTGATATTTATCCATTACTGCACTGTATGTGGCTGCATCATCCAACTGATGTTCAGTGACTGGGTCTTCATTGACTAGAGAATACACATCTCGCCACCATTTTCTCAACTACTCCAAGCTTAGATGTTTTGGCACAAATCTTTTTCTCCTTGTCATAACCTCAAAGAAAGAAATGCATTTGTTGTAGATCTCAGTCAAGGTGTCCTCAATTTGTTTCCTCTACTTATACACTTTCTTTAAAACCTTTTTCCTTATTTGCAAAACTTCAAACCATTCCCAAGATTTTGCAACTCTGGACAAAGGAAGAATTCCATCACTTGCCAATTTGTCTTTAGTATATTCCATGATGGTTTTGGTCTTTTGCAATAAGAGATCTACATCCCCCTTATCTGAGCTAACACATTCTTTAACCAATCTATTGATCTCATAACATCTCCTCTAGTTGAAAGGATGTCCTTGAAAGCATAATCTCCCTTAGTTTTCACTCCCTGTAACCAACCGATTGTAGCATGTGTAGTGGTTTTCATTCTCTCCAACTTAGTTATTGTTTCTTGTGGTAGGAAACTTGCAGCATATGATGAGGAGCTGATAGATTGCAATGGTTTCATCAAATCTTGCAGATATCTCTTGAGTTTATCATTCTCCCTCTTTAATTCTTACTTAGTCTACACCTCTTTCCTCAATCTACCCAGGATTACAGCACTAGAGCCTTCATATTCTTCAATTTCTTGTTCCATGGAAGTAGGCCCTATGTTGATAGTCTATACACTATACTCACTACCAGTCACGTCATCCTTATTCTTGTCAGAAGTAGGAGTAGCAATGTGAACCACCCTATTATTTTATTTGTCTCTCTCAATTCTTGGAATAACCCTGGCCTTCTTTTTTTTACCTTTCCCAATCTGGGCCAGTAAGTCATCCCAATTCAAGAGTGTCATCCACTACAACCTGCTTACTCCTAAAATCTCTATCCAAACAAGTAGGCACTGTGGGATCTAACTACACACTAACTTGCCCAACTGTATCTTGATGATCTTTGGGTACTTCTTCATTCAACTCTTGCTTTTCAAAAATCTCTTCAACTTTATCTTTTCCCCTTTGTCAGGTTCTTCTTCCTCATGCATCGGTGAAGTAGTTCTGACTAGAACTTCCTCCCTATAGGGAGGTCTATCCTCTTCACTTCTTATAGGTGAATCCTCATAAGTCACTAGGGGAGACTGCAACACCTTCTCTATCTCTGCTTCAACACTGTAGACTTCACCCTCTTGGAATTATTCTCCTTCTTGATCTTGATAATCTTCAACATCTTTGGGTTCATTTGGCACATTGTGAGCTTCATGAGAAAGAGGGATATTATCATGCTCAATGGTACGAACAAATATGGGAGCACCTTTCTTTGGCATACCATCTTTAAGAGACGGAGTCCTTGATCTTATCATGTACACCTATGTTTTCTCACCCGAGCTCTCCACATTAACTATTTGTGCATCAACCTCACCTCCTGCCTTAGAAGTTTCTTTCTCTTTCTGTGACAACCTTACTATTCTTCTTCTTTTAGGCATAGAAACACTAGCCTCTTTGCCTTCCTTTTCAACTTCATCCTTTGCAACCTTCTTCATCTTTAAACATGTTTCCTCTTCTTAGCAATGGGATTTCATTGTTTGTCTACCCCTTCAACCTCATTTGCTTGAGAATCCTTAATCTTTATCTTGAAGGGAGAACTCACCTTAGTCTTACCCTTAGGATCCGACTTTTTTGATTCCTCAGAAGTGGAATGAGACTCCAAGTCTCCCATCAAATCATAGGTGCATTGCACACCCTCACTCTCCAATTCCAAAATCTTGTGCTTAAGCCATAATTTTGTATATTTAATCACTGGAGTCATGATCTACTCTAACTCTATTTTCTCTTCCTCTAGCTAGTCTATTTCTCCAACTAGTTTATCTTTCACAACCTCATAATCATGGCCCTGAATTAAATCTCCATCATCATCAAGCTGATATGGGATGACCTTAACATTGTACAACCTAATCAAGTTAACTAGTAACCTAGAGAATTTCTTCTTTCGAATCTCAACCTCATCTTTACAGTTAGCTCAGTAATCATCTAGGTCATCCTTGTGACTGTACTCTCTACTAGCCATCTTCTGGGATTCACCAGTTCTATCAAACCTAGACCTCTTAGAATGGAAAGAAAGGCCTAGGGTACTCATCTCCTCTTAAGAAAAGTGTGTTTTATGTATGGAAGGACAAGCCTCATTATTGCCCACCCTGAGAGGAAAGTCATTGCCAAATCTAGTTTTGTGCTTCTCCTTCTTTACTATGGCATTGAAATCACATGTATCTGCCTTGTGACTTCCAAGAGTATGAGGCGATTAATAAGATACCTAGGAAGCCTGTAAGGGGCCCTCAGGAAACCATCTATCCTTATGTAAGAGAAGGTGGGAAACTGTATAAACCAAGCTCCATACCTTCTAACCAACTCCTTAGCACTGTCAGATATTCTAGCATGCTCTGCACCTTGGAGCAACCTAGTGATGTACATGGTGAATGCATCATTCACCCTTCTATAGATTGAGCTTCCCAGATGTAGCTATGGATAGAATTCATATATTACATCCCTCCCAAAGGTTTCTTTGTGTACTCAATCCCTTATATGGATGGAACCTAGCCAAAGCATAGAACAGATAAGAAGTCATTGTGAAGCTCTTAGTTTTCAAGAAATTGCATAGTTGATCATGTATCATGCTACTTATAATGACTGCCCAGTGATAATTAGTATTCTACTCCACCCTCACTATGACAAGGAACATCCAATTTTCAAAGACTCCTGCACTCTTGAAACCTATTACCCTGCTAAGAAATGTGATGGCATCATAGTATTCTAGTTTGAGTTTTTCCCTGAATAATTGTTTTGGCAGCTTTGAGATGTGGGGTTTAAGTTTATCCAACAAAGAATTGACCACCTGGAGAGCCTTGCTTGAATCATCTTCAAAATAAGTTTTAGGAACCTCCAAGTCCAAAGTGACCACATGAGATTTGTCAGTCATGCTGAAGGTTTTGTGCCATAGATACAAGAGAAAAAAATTCCAACACCCTACTCTGAGGACTGATCACCCTTTGTGTACCTCTATCATAATTCCTAGCACACTCAAGCACTAACTCATAGCATTGAATTGTAGGAGGAAAACCAGCCACATGAGCTAACCCTTATTCTATCAATCTTCTAGCCAATAATGGAGGGTCTTGATGTGCCATTCTTGCCTTGAATTTCTCATAATCCCATCTGCGTACATTAGTGTCAGCTACTTCAGTCGAGATGGAAGAAAGCTTGGACTCATGAACCTTAATCTTTAGGTCAATCTTGATTCTCTCTGCTTCTGAGACCGAAGATTCCCCAAGACCCTGATCCATCTACTTGCTTTTAGTTCCACTTCCAACTGCCTTACTTGATTCAGGCTACAATCAACAAGAGACCAAAATAAATCCTCTTTACCACATTAGAATTGAAGTTAGCTCATCATAAACAACATATTTATCATTCAAAAATTCAAAAATCATAATTAAAATCCCTTAATTAATCACAAGGCACAAATTCTCAAAAATCTGAGATTTTCAGCCATCTGGGGAAATCAAGCCAAGGAGGAGTTTCAGGGAAATCCATGCCAGGTAGGTTTTAATGAACATGGAAAAAATATCATAAATTGCTCATCCAAATGAAGAAAATAAGCATGAATCATTACTCTAATTATTCAAGCCAATCATGAAATGCTAAGACACATAACATTCAATCTGTTTACCTCTCCAATTCTTCAGATGGTGAGACTTTCGAGAAAATCCGTCAAGAGAGGAAATCCACGAGAAGGGAACAATTCAGGTTTTTCATATCTCCGGGAAAATGAAGGGAGGACGAAGAACCAGGGAATTTCGACAGTTAAGGAATTTTGTGAAGACTTCAAAATTCTGAATGTTGACGTTTCTTTGCGGTTTCACTCAAATTGATCGAATGATCACAAATTTAAGGACCTGGGGCTTAAAGCTAGCTCGATTTGAGCTTCTTATAGATCATCTTTAAACTCTAAACTTATTTCGAAGAAAATTGATGGGAATTAGTGATGCCCTAAACCTAAAACCCTAAAACTCCACCATGAACACACAAAACAATCTTGGGCTCAACTTATTTGCTTTGCTAGGTTTTCAAAATATTTTTCATGGCCAACACAAGCAAGCTATTTCGTAATGAAACTAAAAAAAAGCTCATAAACTCACTTGGGTCATTAATCTAGCAAAATCAAATAACCCTAGCCTCAAGATACTCAATTCCAAACACATAGAAATCTAGACTTTGAGCCAACTCAAGATGCCAAGAATTATTCACATTCTACAATCAAAAGCAAGGTGATGAATACATAAAATTGATGAAGTGAATTCAATTAAAACAATGTTGGGCAGCAAGTTTTGATGCCCTAGCGAACAATAGAAACTATGATAATGCCCAGGAAATGCACCACCAAATCAAGCCAAGCACTCCAAATCAAGCCTCTCAGAATGGTAAAATACAAATGATAAAACTCATGGCACAAGAATTCCCCAAAATCGATTAAATACATGTTGCAAAAATCATACAATTGAGCATTAATGCAGTCGACAAGACAATCCAAACCAAAACCCAGGAATTTGACAAGGCGGCGGAACTTCAAAGAAATTTGGCCAACATGGAATTCCATGAGGTACCAAAAATTTTGGATCACAGTGTAAAAGTAGTAGCCATCGGGTTTTCAAAGCATCTGGGGAATTCTGCCCAGAGAGGATTTTCCCGGGAATAGTGAAAAACCCAAAATGAGTCTAGAACTTAAGATTTTCAACAAATACCATAGAGGAATCATCAATGTAGGTAAGATAGGCATTCAATCTCATGCCAAAGCAAGTAATTCCTCAAAATTAAAGGGCCAAAATAATGAGAAACAAAGTGAAAGATTAGGGTCCCTGCTTTCAATGGGGCGTGTGTAGAAAAAACTACACAACAAATGGCAACTCTGCTAGGAAAATGCTTCAGAGCATTTCAATGACAAATAAAAAACCAGAACCGAGAATCTCTGGTTTCAGTTCTCACATTAGGTGACCAATTAAGCAGAGCTTCAAAACTCATAAGCAAGAAAACCTTTCTTGTACTGGGGTCTAAGTGTGTGCATAATCATTCATACCCATTTTCCTTAGTTACAATAGGAACCAAATTTAGTCTGGCTAGGCTACATAAATATTCTAACTCCAAAAGCATCTTGGATAGAGCCTCACTTCCAACCAGGTGTCCATAGCCCCGACAAGGTTATCACTATGGTCCTCCCAAGCATAGCTCTACTGCCATCCAGGCGTCCAAAGCCTCAGTAGAGATACCTAGATACTCCTGACAAGTTGAATTCATTCTTTTGATTTTCAATATTTTCTCTTTTCTTCCTTTTGATATTTCTTTTCTTTTCACCCTTTTTTTTATTTCAACATATGAACAATGAAGTTCACACTCAGGGCTAAGAACCACAATGGCATTGAAGCAAAATATAATATTTTTCACCTAAGCAGACCTCATTAGGACCCCATGCAATCTTCAAATTTAAAAGATCTGTGTAAATATAAGACCCAAATACATTTCAAATTGAATCCATCAATGATTCATCCACTCATAGCATTAAATACATGTGACACCTAAATAAAGGACCCTCACCAATTGACTCTAGAAAAATGATTGAAGTTTGTAAGAGAAATATTTAGAATAGTCCCAGATAATAATATGATTTCCCTGCAGATGCAACACATGGAAACCCCCAAAGCAAGAGCAGAGAAAAAGCAGACCAAACCAAAAGAAAAGCTAAACTAACCAGGAACAAAGAACAAAAAAGAAAAGAAAAAAGGGAAACCTACTCTAACCAAAGCAAAGAAAATTAAAGAAAATAGAAAAGACACCTATTCTAACTATGTACAAGAAAGGAGTTGTAAACAACTCAAGATTGGAAATAATGCTTCAAGTAATACCCATTGACAGGTAGTGGGATGTATTTCCCAGTAAGAGTTTTCAAGTGAAAAGCATTATCTCCCAAGATCTCTGAAATATGATAAGGGCCAAGCCAGAGTTTGTCAAATTTACCATGCTCCCCCTTACGGTCATGGGTTGTATCCCAATAGAGAACTAGGTTGGAGATTCTAAAGGATTTTACCTTGGCTCTCCTATCAAACCATCTTTCGACTACACCTTGATGTTTGGAAAAGTTTTCAAGGGCTTCATCTCTTTTCTCTTCAAGATGTGACAACTCAGTAAGTCTAGCTTCTTGTTTATCCCCTTCATCATAATATTCATTAATGAACTGTAGGGTGGGGATTTTTAGCTGTATGGGAAACATAGATTCTAGCTCATAAATAGGATGGTAAGGGGATGTTCCTATGGAAGTCTTGTGTCTTGTACAATAAACCTAAAAGGAAAAACGAAGTTAGGTGTGCCAGTCCTTAGGGTTCCTTTCCAACAATTTATGAATAACTGTCAATAGGTTCTTATTGGAGGACTCAGCCAAACCATTATCCTAAGGGTAATAATTGGATGAAAATTTAATTATAATTCCATGATCAAAGTCCCAGTTAGAGAATTTCAATGATGCAAATGTAGGACCATTATCACAAACCAAAGACATAGGACATCCAAAGTGGTTGATAATGCCTGATTCGATGAAATTTATTACCACTTCCAAAGTATATTGTTTGCATGCAAGAGCCTCAATCCATCTTGTGAAATAATCAATAACAGTAAGAATATACTTGTGACCTACAGAAGAAGGCAGATTGATTGGACCTATGAAGTCCATTCCCCACTGCATGAAAGGTTTTACCTCAAAGGCTAGTTGAAGTGGGAGTACTACATACTTCTCTCTGGTTGCTATAGTTTGACACACATGACACATTCTAATATGGTTGTGTGTATCCTTGAACAATGTGGGCCAATAATAACCAGCTCTCAAAATCTGATTTGTAGTGGATAGTACAGATCCATGGCTAGTACCATATCTATCATGAAATATTGCCATGACTCTGTCAGCCTCTTGCTGCCCCAAACATCTTAAGTAGACACCTTCATGGTACTTTTTGTATAAGAAAACTCCCTTCAGCATGAAACTATCACTCTTCAAACGCAATTCCCTTCTCTATATAGCATTAAGATGATCAGGAGACCATTGATTCAAGAGATATTGAATGATATCATCATACCAGTCCCTTGAAGAAACATTTTCAAGATTATAATGTTGAGTTGCAAGATCAAGGCCCATTTCTGCCATTTTTCTCATAAGTCCTTGCCCTCTTACCAACTTCATGGTTTGAATCTCAATGTCATATTCCTGCAACATAGTCACCCACTTAGCTCGATGTTATCCCAACTCATTTTGCATCAACAATAGCTTGACTGCAGGATCAGGAACTATTGCAAAGACCTTGTTCCTGAAAATATAGTGCTTGAATTTCTTCGTAGCTATGACCAAGGCATAAGCCTACTTCTCCACACTTGGGTACCTTAGTTTTGCATCTTTCAGTGGTGCGCTCATAAATGCTATGGGGCACTCATTCCCTTGATCAGATTTTTGGGTCAACATGCCAGCACATGAGTGATCAGAAGCAAATGAGTATATGTAAAATGGCTAAGCATAATTAGGACTCACCAAAACTAGGGCCTCAATAATAGCCCTTTTAATTTCTGCAAATGCTCCTTTAGCTTTTGCACTCCATTCAACTTTAGCTTCCTGCTTCAGCATTGCATTCAATGGCTTGGCTATTTCTCCAAATCCTGTGATAAACTTCTTGACAAAGTTAATTTTTCCAAAGAATGACTTCATCTCCTTCTTACTAGTAGGTGGTTGGATCTTAAGTATGGCCTCCACTCATTTAGGGTCGATAGAAATTCCTCTCTCAGAGATGATGTGTCCCAACAATTTTCCCTCAGTAACCCCAAAGATGCATTTCTTTGGATTCAGAGATATACCAAACTCTCTGCACTTCTGAAACACTTTGCACAAATCTACTATGTGATCACCTCGCTTCTTGGAAAAGACTGTCAGATCATCCATATAAATAATTATTCATTTACCAATTATGTCCTTAAAAGCAATATCCATAACTCTCTGGAACGTAGCTCCAACATTGATCAAACCAAAGGGAATTCTCCTATAAGTAAAAGTGCCCCATTTGGTGGTGAAAGCAGTTTTATGCCTGTCTTCATATTGTACCATAACTTGGTTGTACCCAGAGTAGCCATCCAAAAAAGATGCCATTTGAGACCCATTAACAATCTGAAGTACTTCATCCAACGAAGGGACTGGATAATTTTCCTTTTCCAATGCTCTGTTAAGGTTCTTGAAATCCACACACAACCTGATTTCCCCATTCTTCTTTCTCATAGGAACCATATTTTCAACCCAAGTTGAATGTCTAACTAGGAATATGATTCTGGCAGACAACAACTTCTACACTTCCTTTTGAATTATGGGCTCCATTAAAGCATTGATTGGCCTTTGCCTTTGCTTGAAGGGTCTTATGCCTAGCCTCAGAGGGATAGTGTGAGTTATAATCAAAGTGTCATATGCCTTCAGGTCTTCGTAACTCCAAGCTATCACATCTTGATATGTATGTATTGCATCAACAATTCATTTCCTCTCCTTTGGAGTACACACTTTGCCAATGAATACATTCTTGATATCATCTTGAGTCCCCATGTTGTATGTTTCACATTGTCCACTAATGGACTCCTTCTTAGCATCTTGTTCTTGATCTCTGACCTTATCCAGATCAAAAATCCTTTCTAACTATACCATTCCTCTCATCATAGTATTATTCCTCAAATTAATCACCCCTTCTAAATCCATCTATGCTTCTTGGGGTTCAGTTTCATCGATAATCTGAGAAACAAAGACATCTGAATTTGTAATAAAATCCAATATATGCTTATCATCTTCAAATACCTAGAAATTGGTAGCATTGTCAGGTATTGAGGGCACCGGGGTCAATTCCACTGTAAAATTCTTTAGTCCAAAAAGAGACAAAGGTTGTAATGTACTAGCTATATGAGCGAGGGAATCTGTTGTTTGGTTCTTATTACGTGGTATCAAATGAATGTTGAAGGCATCAAATCCTTTAATACAGTCTCATACTCTATGCCTATTGTAACACCAAATAAGAGCTTTGCACAATAGACACACCAGAAAGATTAGATCGTAAGAAGCACACATGCATACAATACTAAATCTAACATGCAAATTCATACGTTAAGCAACAAAGAACATGGGAAAGTAAAAACGTAATTAAAACTAGAACAATCTCACCAATTTTCAAACGTATTTCCATGAATTATCTCGATTGCCCTTCTCCATTTCGCTTGTATGGTATAATTGCCCTCAGATTTTCAAGTAATTCATGCAAGTATAGCCTAAGATAGTGATTAGCAAAATATCGAAGATTCAAGACAAAAGTGCTCTCCAAAGTTATCAAATTCGCGAGAGATTTCGAGGGAGATTTCGAGAGAGAGATTGGAATGAAGAATGACACATCAATTTATAGAAAATTGATTATTCGAACGACAGGCCAAGATTGAAAGATCAACAGACAATTGAGATTGACTGATTAGTCATGCATTCAGATAACTGATAGAATTGACACGAGTGATTCGAATCAAAAATAGAATTAAAGATTAAATAAATGGTTTAATTTTCAGTTCGGCATTCGAAAACATAAGAAATATCTTTGCATGACAAAGATAAAGATTGATTAAAGCAACTCTCTGTTCGAATGCACGCACAACACTTAATTAATTAAATAAGAATATTTAATTAATGCATGTACACGCAATTGAGTTAGAAGTGGGCGATTGCATGGTTAGACGAGAAGATTACTCGAAGACGCACTCAGACATTAAATCAATAGTTAACTGAACGATTAAAATAGATGTCGAGTTGAGTAAAAGTGAATACTTAGATAACTCACATAATTATCTAAAATATAGAAGAATGTGTTAAAATAGACTTAATGAATTAAATAATTCATTTAATTCAAGACTCGAATATTTGAAGAATAATTAAATAAATAAGATTTATTTAATTAAATGACTAAGGGGATTTTAAATGAATAATTAAATAAATAATGACTTTATTTAATTATAGTTGAAGTGCGATGAAGAATAAATTAAATAAGAATTTATTTAATTTAACCGGAAGAATAAGGTTAATTAGTAAGATAATTAAATAAGAAGCGTTTATTTAATTAATTAGATAGAAATGAAGAAAAGTGAATTAATTAAATAATTGAGATTATTTAATTAATAGATGAATTAATGTTAAGATGAATTAATTAAATAATTGACATTATTTAATCATGACCATGAATAATAAGAATTATGAAGAATATAGATGTCGCAGGCTAATAACCAGATTTCGGTGTCTACATTTGCCCCTCTTTGATACAATGTCGTTTAGGCGTTGTGTCAAAGAAAGTCAATGAAAATATGCCCCAGTCAAGCTCCGGATTAGAACAGGGGAAGGTATGCCCCCTCGGGAAAATTGACAAATTTTCAAAATGTTCAGAAAAATTTGGAAATGCGCCCAATTAGTCCAATAGATAGGCAGAAATGCAATGCAGTTGACGAAATTGGGTTCAGAAACGGGAGGGACGGGTACGGGATGATAGAAAATGGAAGTTTACACGGCCAGTAGGAAGAAAATGCCACCTAAGCCCTAGGTATATATTGGAATTGGGGTGAAAAACTATTCATTTGCACCCACCTAGCTTAGAGATTTGAAAAGTTTGCTTTGACTTTCAGCGAGGATGTCTCCAGTTCCAGCGACCCATCATCATGCCTACAGGATCAGGACGTTCCAGAGACCAGCCGGCGTGGACCCCCCGGTATGGACCTAAAACTTGTCTTTTAAAAATTTTCTATTTGCGCGCATTTTAAGGTATTTATTGCATTTTTAATTGTGCGTCACATTTTCATTTGCACCGCATCTGTATGCGTGAACGATGCATCTGCTTGCGAAAAGCCGCATTTGCATTTTAACGCCAACGATTTAGGCTAGTTTAGAAAAAATAACCGCATGTGTTCTTTATGTTACGCATTTGATCATTGTGATACGCATTTGAAATTTAGCTACGCATGTGCATTTTATGATATGCATTTATTTATTCTGAAATGCATGTGATTGTTTGAAACGCATATGCATATTTGTAGCCGAATTTGCTTCTTTTGATACGCATTTGAGATTACGCAACGCAAATATTGATTTTAGCACACATTTGATAATAATTAACTGCATTTGATTAATAATGACGCACTTGTAATTTGTGGACCGCATCTGTATAAAAGTGATGCATGTGTTTAAAAAATGACGCATTTGCAAAATAATGACGCATTTGCATTTTATGTCAAAACATTCATTTTTCACTAGGGTAGATGATTCAGGCTGACATGATGCATGTTGTTGCAGGTTGTTCTTGACCCTATCTACACACGTGAGTCGAGACCCATGACGTTTCGATTTAGAGACAGCTTACGGCCGGCCGAGCGATGGACTTTATGGCATTTGGGTTTGTTGCACGTGACCGATATGCCCCAGATTAGGGCAAATCGGGGTTTGCTGACAACACTATGTGAGCGGTGGCAATCAGAGATGTCTTCCTTCCATCTTCTGACTGGAGAGGCTACAATGACTTTGGAGGATGTGTATAGGATTTTGAGACTGCCTATTAGAGGCACACGGGTAGTCTATGATACCCAGAGGGGTATAGCAGAGATGTGTAGATACTACCCCCACGCGGACGTTAGACAGCTAGGGGTGGATGATTATGAGATCAGATGGCGAGTGTTAGCCCAGAGGTATAGACAGTTAGACTGTCTAGTGGCGACCTTGATAGGTGGTATTGTACTGCCTGATCGCCGAGGTCATGGATTTCCTGTGGGATGGGGTGAGATGCTAGTGGGCATGCTAGAGCACCGAGTTGTATATGCTTGGGGTTCATGTGTGCTGGGGATGCTATACTTCCACCTTCATGACATTGCCTATAGAGAGGCGCAGTCGATGAGCTATGGCACCACGCTCCTGATGGTATGGGCGTGGGAGCATATTGCTATTTTTAGACCACCGGTGACAATAGACCTAGCTCGTGGAGCGCCCTACACCTTTCGGTATGCGAGAGCCACCACTCAGCACCACATTGGAGACACAGGCTATTATAGACATGCTATAGACCTGATGCAGGAGTTTACATGGAGACCATATCTAGACTGCGAGGTGTGGTCAGATGAGGGCGAGCATTTGCCATACTGTCGACAGACACAGTATTTAGTGGGACGGACAGTGTCCCATATGCACATCATAGAGCGGCAGTTGCCGGACTGGGTCTTGAGACAGTATGGACAGGTACAAGATGTACCTTGAGGGAGAGCAGAGTTTTCTCGGTCCTCATGAGAGGTCCTGTTGTGGGGGCCAGAGATTCCAGTTGCCATGACAGAGGTAGATATTGATGGGTTACAAGCATAGGCATGGGGATGGAGGGGTGGACCAGCAGATCTAGGGACAACTCCAGCTTATGATCAGTGGTGGGCACTACACAGGCCGACTCCTTTGACAGATCCAGGGCAGCCAGCACCAGTAGAGCGGCGTGTTAGAGGTCCCAGAGGCAGACGGGGCAGAGGAGGTGGTCGAGGAGGTAGAGGAGGCCGAGGTGATGGTGGGGATGATGGCAGAGGTGGCCGACGTGGAGGCAGGAGAGGGAGGCATGGTCGACAGAGACGAGGAGCAGCCTTGTCACCGATCCGAGAGGAGAGGGGAGGAGAGGAGGATGTGGCCATGCTAGATGTGGCTAGGGGTGGCAAGGAGGAGCAGCCAGTTGAGGCAGTTATCCTAGACATCCCTGACATCCCAGCAGAGGCAGAGGTAGGTACCGAGGAGGTAGTTACAGAGGAGGCCGTTGGAGAGGAGGAAGAGGTTGATGCCCTTGGATTGTTAGGTGCCTACCAGGAGGATGATGAGGAGGAGGATGATCATGAGAGAGAGATCAGGGATCAGATCCTGGAGGAGATGGACGAGGAGGAGGATGGACGAGACAGGGTCCGCCAGGATGAGACAGAGGCAGAGGCACCCGACACTGATATATTACGAGCCCAGGTTGCCTCCTTGGAGGAGTAGATGAGGGTGTTGATGGCAGAGAGAGATGCCTATAGGGTGGAGAGAGATAGAGCCTTGATAGAGAGAGATCAGGCTATAGCCCGGCGGTAGGAGACTGAGCAGAGATTCACAGAGCTCAAGACATTATGTACAGGACCATCAGCAGCATTTGCCAAAGAGTTGGTCAGAGCCGGCGAGAGGGAGAGATACTACCGAGACTTGTATGAGGCAGAGGTTCCCTTAGAGAGACGGGCTCCTAGATTTTCAGCGGCGCAGAGTAGTAGGTCTCAGACTAGGACCCACACACGGACAGTGAGCACAGAGGGAGTGGATCAGCCACGCAGAGCAGGGCCATATGACAGACCTCCCATAGCTCCGAGATCAGCAGGTTCCCAGCATCAGTCTCCTACACACTCCCGACATGATGGCAGTGGTAGTTTAGGATAGAGATATAGTTTTGAGATCCATTTGAGACATTGTATTTTGATCCAATAGCCTGCGGGCTTCCATGTATTTATGATACATTATGACATTGTGATGTGACACATATGAGCGATATGTATATATGATTTTGGCGGCGATTCTTATGATATGCATTTTCTATTTATTGATTATGCAGTCTTGATTTATACATGTGATGTCTATATGATATGCCTATGTGATGGATGGTTGTATGTACTTTATGTTGTTTATGCAACTAATGCGATAAATTTGATTCTATGTGACATATGATTCTATATGATGATGAGATGGTATGTGATGTTATATATATAATGACATGTGATGCTATACAAATGTAATGTGATGTATGTATTTACAGTTTATTACTTATGATATGCAATGTTAAATGGTGATTATTGTCTATATATATGTACGTTTCTAATATGTATGTTGATGCAGGATGATGTATACCATTTTGTGTCACAGGACTCCGTCATAATGCAAGAAAGAAGAATTGTTAATGCGGAATGGAAGATCGACAAAGAATGAAAAGACAGAAGATAAATGTTAGTGTTAGGAATCTTCGATATTTTACCATATCACAAAAGGTATTGCACTTTATCATCATTGGGTGGGACTAATACAAATGGATACAAACACCAGGATATGACACAAATCAAGGTGTGCAAGGTCATCCACTTGCTAATAACAGACAGTCACAGACAAGGATTGTCACTAACTCATACTAAGGACACAAGTTGCCCCAGTCTTTTGTCAGGACAAACCACAGACAACAAACAAAAGAGAAGACAGGTCATGAGACATCATTTCTCCTCTAAATCCTTCATGGGACATCCTTGAGGAAACTAGTAACATGACTCAAAATCAAATTGAAAAGACAGTCAACAGACAGCAGTCAAAGAAAATAGAATTCCGATACGTCGTTGCTTCTCTAAATCCTTCACGGGACATCATTGAGAAAGCTAGTAACATGAATCCTAGTCATCAATTCAAGATAAATGATAAGATAAATAAGCCAATAAAGTCAATAAGCCAATGAAAATATTTGCCAAAACATGATTTGTTTGTTTGATTTGTTTGATTGATAGAGCCTGATTGCAAGAGATACACATACCGGATAAGACTGTGAGTCTGGTTTCGATGTTATGACTATCTGTATAAGGCATGACAAAGCCTGGTTTCAGAAAGACATGTATCGTATAAGACATTTGAGTCAGATGTCGTTGATGTGATAACCTGTGTAAGGCTATGTTTGATTGTTTGACCTTGTCGATTATGCAGGAAGGATGCATCCTGAATAAGACATAGGTTGATTGTTTTGATAACATCTGTTTCCAAGAAGGACACATCTTGTAGCAGACGGTTGGTTGATCTGTTTGATTGTTTTGTTTGGCAAGTTGTTTGATATGACTCAGAGACATTGCTGACTTGTTCACCAGAGTAATGCATGACTTGATATGACGTGTTGACAATTGACCGTGTGTGACGACAAAACCCTAAAGGAATAACCTAGTGTGGCCTCGGGGGCTCATCGTGTGATGTGCCTTGCCTACGTTGTACATGCAGAGACCTCATAGTTCGACTTGACTTGACCGAAAAGATTGACTACCAATAAAAGACGTGTGTGAAAGTGAAAGCAACGAACCCTAATGGACTGACCTAGTGTGGCCTCGGGGGCTCATCGTGTGATGTGCCTTGCCTACATTGTACACGCAGAGACCTCGTAGTTCGACACAACCAATGACCTTGTTATACAGACATATGGATTGACGCATGACTTTGTACAGACTGACCTAATGCCTCGGGGGCACATCAGCAGATGGCCTTGCCTACGTCCAGTCGCAGAGGCAACGTAGTTCGACATGACGACAAAGACTGACAAGTGCGACTGACTCTAACTCTATTTTTGGATTTTTTGAAATGTTTTGATTTTTTTGTGTTTTCTCAGGTCATTTTGCGATGTTTTTGGATTTTCTTATGGTTTTACGTCTCCAACACAGCCAATGTAAGAACCAATGTGACGCAGGTAAAGTGTCTGCCCCCAGTCGAGTATAAGACCAACTGACTATGAATAGGGTAAGATGGGGGATATGAAATGCTCTCGATGTCAATCATTCCAAGCTATGGAAAAGACTACCACTTATTAGGACTAATATATACAAGTGATGGACATAAAAGGTAAAAGATATATACAGGATAGTGGACTATGTACACGAATGTGGGCTATGTACAGGGAAGTGGACTATGTACAGGGATAAAGACTATGTACAGGGATAGGTAGTATGTACAGGGTAGTGGACTATGTACAGGTAAGTGGTGTATGTACAAGATAGATTAGAATAATAGTAGACAAAGGAGCAGGGTTGAGTACACATGGCGCCTGTTTGCCAGGTTTTCACCATAGTACCTATCCAAAGCGCCACCGAAGTGGTTTTCACCATTGGACGATTGATTTATCTTTACTATTTTCCATATTAACTAATTTTTTTGGTGTTACCAAGACGCCTGTTTACCAGGTTTTCCCCTTGATAATGATTTTTTTATTTTCTGATTTTTTTGTATTTTTGCTAAATAAGACAAAGGCTCGAAGCTATGCATAGAACTTCTTCAGTGCATACTATTGATTGGTGAGGACAATGGTTCACCTTCAGGAGTAGAGAGTTGATATGCTCCTAATCCAAAAGCTTCCGTAACAACATAAGGTCCCAACCAATTAGGTTCAAACTTTCCTGGTTTGTCTCTTTCTGCTTGATTCTTTGGGTTCTCCATTAAAACCAAGTCACCAATGTCAAAATTTCTGTTTAAAACCCTCCTGTTATAGCTACGACGAAGGCGTTCTGATATGCTTGGAGATGGTCCAGTGCCTTCTGTCTACGCTCGTCCAGGAATTCTAACTCATGGAGTCTCGACACTCGGTACTCTTCATCGTCAATGTGGCCCTTCAGTGATACCCTTAGGGATGGAATCTCGACCTCAATAGGCAAAATGGCTTCAGATCCAAAGACAAGTGAGTATGGGGTAGCACCAGTGGGAGTACGGATACTTGTACGATAAGCCCATAAGGCAGGGTTAAGCTGTAAATGCCAGTCACGACCAGCATCATTGACAGTCTTCTTGAGGATTCTAATGATGGTCTTGTTAGACGCCTCCGCTTGGCCGTTACCTTGTGGGTAGTATGGAGTAGAGAAGTGATGTTGAATATGAAATTGATCACACAAGTGACGGACTTCTTGGTTCTTAAATGGGCGGCCATTGTCAGTGATTATAGATTGAGGGACACCATACCGACAGATGATATAGTTTAAGATAAATCTAGAAATCTGTGTGCCGGTAATGTATGTCATAGGAATGGCTTCAATCCACTTCGTAAAGTACTCAGTGGCAGTGATAATGAACTTGTGTCCATTAGATGAGGTGGGGTGGATCTTACCTATGAGGTCGAGTCCCCATTGGGAAAAAGGCCATGGTGACGTGATAGGACGAAGCTCCTGTGCTGGGGCATGTATCAAATCTCCATGAACTTGGCATTGGCGACATTTTGTTACAAAGACATATGAGTCTTTTTCCATAGTAGGCCAATAATAACACAGTCTCATAATCTTTTTAGCTAAGGTAGGACCGCTAGAATGGGAACCACATATACCCTCATGCACCCCACGCAAGGTTGCTTGTGCTTCAGTAGAATCAAGACATCTCAGTAGGGTATTATCTAAAGCGCGTCTATATAGGGTGTCTCCGACGATGGTATATTTGGCTGACTTGCGAAGGAATGTCCTACATTGGTTATTGGATAGGCCAATGGGGATGACTTCGGCATGAAGGTAATCATAGATTTCTTTGTACCATGGGGAATCAGGACCAACAATGTCACACACCATTTTAGAATCTGGGATATCGTAGGCGGGGACCAAAAGTTGTTCGACCAAGAACTCCTACTTAGGCACATTGTTAGGAATGTCAAGGAGTGAGGCAATTGTAGCCATAGCATCTGCTGCTTTGTTTAAAACATGAGGTATCTAATGAAACTTGACTTTATCAAATTACTCTTTAAAACTATCAGCCATGCGCTTGTACGGAGAAAGTTTTTCATCCTTAGTCTCATAATCATCATTTACCTGTCTTATTACTAGTTGAGAATCACCATATACCTGTAGGTTCTTGATTTTCCACTTGACTGCCATGCGTAAACCTGTCACTAAAGCTTCATATTCCGCCATGTTGTTAGTGCATGGAAATGCAATCCTGAATGATTTAGGGATGGAATCACCCTGTGGTGTGATAAACAATATCCCAGCCCTTGAACCATGATTTGTATGCGAGCCATCAAAGTACAGTTTCCATGTTATGTTTGTGTCAAATGTGAATATGAACTCATCAGGAAATTCTTCCACTAATGGGTGATCTGCCTGTATGGGTGCATCAGCTAACTGATCAGCAATGCCCTGTCCTTTAATATCCTTTCTCTCTACATACTGTATATCATACTCACTAAGTATCATGACCCACTTGGCCAGTCGTCCTGTTAATGCTGCCTTACTAAGAAGATATTTCAGAGGATCTATATTTTAGCAATCAACATTGTTTGATGGTTTAGCATGTAGTGTCACAGCTTTTGCAGTAAATACTACTACAAGACAGCACGCTTAATGTTTTATAGTTGAGCCCATATAACCAACCAAAGTCCCGATCGATAATAGATCGCCCTTTCAGCGATGACCTTCATCGTCATTCTGTGCAAGTAATGCTCCGAGTGATGAATGGGTTGCCGTAATATAAAGAATCAACGGTCTTCCTTCAATAGGTGGCATTAAGATAGGTGGTGTGAGTAAATACTCTTTAATCAGTTGAAAAGCCTCTCCACACCTAGCTGTCCATGCAAAGGGTACGACTTTCTTAAGTAGATGTTGAAAAGGATGTGTCTTGTCTGCTAGCTGCACTATAAATCTTCTGATAGATTGCAACCTTCCCTGTAATGTCCTTAGTTGAATGAGATTGTTGGGTGGTGGCATGTCCATAATTGCTTTTACCTTAGCTGGATCTACTTCAATGCCTCATCTAGAAATGATATAACCTAACAACTTTCCTGACTTGACTCCAAACACACATTTCTTTGGATTGAGTCTCACATTATACGTCTCTAGCCTCTGAAATACCTTGTCTAAAACCTGTAAATGTTGTGCCCTTGTCTTGGATTTTACAATAAGGTCATCAACATAATCCTCCATACAAGTGTGTACTAAATCATGAAAGATAGTGGTCATAGCACGTTGATAGGTTGCTCCTGCATTCTTGAGCCCGAAGGGCATAACATTCCAGCAATACGTTCCCCAAGGACAAGTGAAGGCTGTCTTAGGTTGATCTTCAGTGGCTATTCTGATCTGGTTATATCCTGAGAATCCATCCATAAGGGACAACATCTCATATCTTGCTGTCATGTCAACTATCATGTCTATATTAGGCAAAGGGAAGTCATCCTTAGGACAAGCTTTGTTGATATCTCTAAAATCAGTGCAGATGCGAATGCCCCCAGCTGGTTTGGTAACTGGTACAAGATTGGAAATCCAATCTGCATAGTCAATAGGTCTGATGAAACCAACGTCTAAGAGTTTCTTGAGTTCCGCCTTGACTAATAAAGCAATTTGTGGATGCATTTTTCTCAACTTCTGCTTTACTGGTTTAGCATCTGGTTGTAAAGGCAAGTGATGTAGAACAAGTTCAGGATCCAACCCAGGCATGTCGGCATATGACCAAGCAAAATTAATCTGTCTTTGTTCAAAGAAGTTGTGGAACTCTGATTTCTCTTGTGTTGTCAGTGACACTGCCAAATAAATCAATCGAGGATTCTCTTTTGTGCCTATGTTGACTTCTACCGATTCTTCCACGAGCATGGGTGACTTTTCCTATGCAATGGGGAGAATGTTCAAACCTCCATCCTTAGGCGCCTTCAGAGAGGTTTTCACCTTCGGATGCGTCCTTTCTTTTTACTTTTTCATGGTCTAGAGGTGCCTTGCGGTTTTCACCTAGAGACTCGTCCTTTTTATCTTGCTTATTCTTTTTCTCATTTTTGCGACTGGAGGGTTGAACAGATTCCCCAAAATATGCTTTATTGTCCAAGTCAATGGTAAAACCAGCTTTATGATCCCCATTAGGTATGCCTTCACGTAATCCTAGGAACTCAGCAATCGCTTCGTCGTTCTCAAAAGTATCTAAAACGGGTGTATCTTGTTGATCCCAATCTATGAGTTGGGGATAAACTAAAGGCATGCCATCGTCGGAGTTATCAAAATCTAATGGGGTCAAGGTAAGGATTGAATTATTCATGTGATCACAAAAGTATTGTACCAAGTCCTTTTTGCTCTTGGGTTTGGGTCTAGGTGGATAAATAGGTGGGCCTAATGCCAAGGTTTGACAATCAGAAAGAGGTGGCTCAGGTTGCCAAGAGGTAGGATCAAGTGATTCCCAATAGTAGTGTTTAAACCACTCCTCTTTTTTCATTTTCTTTGGTGGACAGGAATTTAAAGGATTTGGTGAGGAACTTAGCAGCAAGTCAAGTTCTCCAAATAACTTGTCAAGGTCCATGGAAGAAGTAGAGGATAAGGAATCCCACTCATAATCATTAGAGTCAGGCGAGTTAGAATGATTTTGGTCTATTGGTTCGTGAGATGTCTTAATGTCTTCTGAAGCACGTACTTCCTCAAGTAAGGGTAATGGAGTACTAGGAACGCCAATCTGAATCGGTTGAAACCCTAGCCCTACTCCTTTTGGCCACTGAGAAACAAATATTAGTTCAATTCTGCCATCTTGGTTTAAGCCTAAACCACTGTGTCCATCATATCCTTTGCTTTGCATGATTTTGAAACCCTTTCTGTATAGTCTTGTAGGAATGATCTATTTAGGATCTAGGACTAATTTCTTACAGAATGCGTAACGTAAAAGATCAATTATTACAACGATTAACATAAATGATTACATAATTAAATGCTCAAATGAATAAATGAACATAACATAAAATAAATGCCAAGATAATGAATTGAGAAAGAAAGAGAGAAGAAATAGAGAGACGAAACCACAATTGATAACAGAGTTCGTCCCTAAGGACTACGTCTCCGGATCCCTCTCCAATGGAGTGACCGATCCGATTATACTCCAAAATAGTTACAATTGCTTCAAGACTATCTCCTTCAAGCACAACAGCATGACATTACTCTGATGTGCAGAAACATCTTCAATCTCCCGAGCATTCTCTCGCTATCTCAACCTGGACTTCCCAAAAACAAAGGCCTATACCCCTCCTTTTATACAAAAAACTTTGCTAATTAGGCCTAACCACCAAAATAAATGCATATCTTCTCTGATCAGTTCGTATCAGGACTAGTTTAGCTTTTGCAATTAGATGGTTGAGGGATATCTTGTTTGTTTTGGCTTATTCAGCCATTTGTTTATGGTTCGGCCTCTAATAATTCAACAAAATCAAACTAACTCCAATATATAATTGAGAGTATCTCGTGGCGTGGTGGTGGACATTCATTTTGTTAAAATGGTGGTCGGCGGTTCCAACCCCGCTGGCCACGCATTATCACCAACTAGTGGATTTCTTAAACAATAAAACAAAACTTGCCTCCCACACATTTCGACGGCTATCTTTGGCATGATGGTTACCGACGGT
Organism: Sequoia sempervirens; assembly: GCA_007258455.2. Taxonomy (NCBI): domain Eukaryota; kingdom Viridiplantae; phylum Streptophyta; class Pinopsida; order Cupressales; family Cupressaceae; genus Sequoia; species Sequoia sempervirens. The sequence continues at coordinate 16,946,222 of VDFB02292527.1, read as the reverse complement.
TTCGGGTGAATAGAGGTTGTGGGTTCGACTCACAACAACCAAAATATTTTTGTTGAAATAGACTTAACCAACGCCGGAGGAGCTCAACCACCCAGTGCCACGTGTCGAGCTCAGATTGGCCAGAGTCTGCTGACGTGTATGCTGACATGGAGACACGTGTCGTCTTACTATTCACCGATTGTGCTGATGTTTTATGTTGACTGTGATATCCGTACGCTGACTGGATGACACATGTCAGAACGCCATTCACCAGAATCTGCTGACTCAGCCGTACACGTCCAAGTACGGATGCCACGTGTCGTTGACGAAGCCGTTGACTGGACTGCCACTCGGATGCCCATACTGTACGGTCGGACACGTGTCGCACAATGATTGGTCCATACAATATGAGTCACCTACCACGTGTTGGGTCAGAATTCACCCACATGTGTCCATACAGTATGGACTGCCACGTCACTATGATGACGTCATCATCAGTACCCTCTAAGTTGTCCAAAGTTTGACTGCTTCTAACTCGAGCATACAACGTCGGATTTTAACAAAACGAACGCCATCAGAATCGTCTCGACGAGCTCTTCGCGATGACGCTGATTCTGTCAATTTTTGAGATGATTATTTTTTCACCTTCTGGACGCCCCTGAACCCAATTTGACTGGAAGTTTGACTGGCCGTAACTTGCACAAACAGAGTCCTTTTCGCCCCGTTCAAGTTGCGTTGGAACCAGGACGTCGTTCTCTTTCTGATGACGCTATAATCTGGAGTATTGGGAACAGTTCAATTTTCACTAAAAAATTGTCCCCCGGATCAGGCCTCCCCACTGGAGAGCTTTAGGACCTCCGAAAGCTTGATTACTTGGAAAGCAAGTGAGGGTAAAGTTCCCTCACTTTACCAATCTCCATCCATCTTGCTTTGCTTGGATGCATCCCCTTCGGGCCCACTTTCTGAGGTGCTCAACATCTCCTCTTCCTTGGAGATTCGACATTCCTAGCCGAGGAATAACATCTTACAGCAACTCGACGCCCTGCAGAGAAAGGTCATCAACTGATGGAACCTGAATGTCTGTGACCTCATCTAGGATCATTGGAGGCTCATACAGTTTCAAATTCTCAACATTGACAACCGAGTAAATATGCATGTATGGAGGAAGATTGAGGCGGAAGGCATTGGTACCAATCTTCTCAAGGATCTCAAAAGGACCATATCTAATTGGTTTAAGCTTTTTACCTTCACCTTGCATCCTTTCCTTGCTGATATGTAACCAAACTCTATCTCCAACCTGAAAATGATGATCAGTGCGATGCTTGTCATGGCGAACCTTGTATTTTGCTTGGCTCTGTTCCAACCGTGCTTCCACTGCCTGATGAATTGCTTGGACTTTCTGGATGAACTTCAAAGCCTTCTCTGAATCATGGCGTCCATCTTCAACATCATCTTTCCCAAAAGAAAAATCCATCGTTGTCTTGGGCACATAACTAAAGCATGTCTCAAAGGGGCCTCTTAGTAGAAGGAAGTGTCTTTGCATAGTTGTGAGCATCTTTGCACATAATGAAGACTCTCATCCCAACTTAGGATGCTTCTTGCATTAACCTGCGGTAGATGCACAGGCCCATCACATTTTACAACCTGCAATGCACTTTGTCGGTCTGTGTGGATGGAAGGTTATTACTCTTCTTGAGTTTGGTGTCCATGAGTCCCAAAGTGACCAAAATTCCCCAAAGAGTCGAGGAATCTACGATCAGATACAATAAGTAAGTGGCAAAATGAACCCAATACAAATTGAGAAGTACGCATATGAGGCAGCCAGTTCAGCGGTGACTTGCTTTTTACATGGCATTAAGATGCATTTTGCTGGAAGCGATCCAGCTACTACATACAAATAATCCTTAATCCAGCCCTAGACATGGTAACCCCCTACAAGATCCAGTGACACACTTTCCCATGGGCCGAGAAGATACGGTGGGAATTGTGTACAGAAAGCCCAATTTCACTGTTACAAACACTAGTTGCACACACTTACAACCTCTAATATACTTGGTCTGAGTTCTTGCATACGAGGCCCGATAACAATATTTACATGGAAATTTGAATCAATGTTTTGTTTACCCCAAAGTGTCCTACAATCAATGAGGTATGTGCTTCTCTAATCACCTGTGCTTGTTCATCTTTTGGAACACATAATTTACCCAAGTGATATAACAGTTTATCTTGCACATAATAATCTTTCTCTTCTACATGTTTACCATTCATTAAAGCAGCATAGATATCCTTAAAGTTCTCATCATTAGCATATTGTTCCTGAAAACTTTCATGAACCATAGAACTATTCTGAAGGATTATTAAAGCATTCATCATAGGAGGTCTAGAGAGCATGTCTGCTACTTTGTTATGGGTACCTTTCTTATACTTAATAACCAAATGAAACTGTTGCAAAAAACCCATCCACCGAAAGTGCCTACTTTGTTGCAGTTTAGTTTGTGAGTGCAAATACTGAAGTGGCTGGTGATCAGTGTGGATTACAGTTTCTTTCCCCATTATATAATGTTTCCATTTTTTAACACTCTGAACTAAAGCATAAAGTTCTTTATCATATGTGGGATAGTTACTTACTGCTCCTGAAAAAGTTTCAGAGTGGTAGCAAACTGGTTTACCTCCTTGCATGAGTACTGCTCCCATGGCAAACCCACTCGCATCTGTCTCGATCTCAAATGGTTGATGTAGATCTGGTAAGGCCAAAACTGGTGCGGTGCTCAACTTTCCCTTCAAAGTGTTGAAAGCCTTCTGTTGCGGACCTCCCCACCGAAAAGTTGCCTTTGTACTGGTTAATGCATGTAATGGTGATGCTATAAAAGAGAAGTTTGCAATAAACTTTCTCCAGTACTGAACTGCACCTAGAAAACTTCTGACCTCTGTGACTGTACTTGGCTTAGGCCATTTTACAATAGCTTCAACCTTCACAGGGTCTACTTTCAATTGACCACTCCCTACGAGATAGCCTAAGTACACTAAGGATGTCTTAGCAAATTCGCATTTAGACATCTTTACATAGAATTTTTCTTTTCTCAATACATCAAAAGACTTTCTTTACATGACTTACATGATCTTCGAAAGTTCGACTGAATATCTCAGATTTATCATCTTCTTTGGCTTTTACAAGCATCAATACAAAGTTTTTACTTGAGTTGACCAACCTCTTCATTTGACCAGCATTTACTAAAGTAAGATTAGTCTTCACCTTATGTTCCCGTACAATGTATTCTACCCCATCTTTAAAAAGATGATACTTATTCTCTCCCCTATAAAAGATTGCCTTTCTGTCATAAAGATAAGGACTCCCTAACACAAGCCCACAAATATCCAAAGGGACCACATCGACTTCTACCTCATCTACAAAGTTTGCAGTGATAGCAAATCTCAATTTACACTGTTTAGTTACTTGTAGTTGAGCATCATCGCAAACCCATCCAAGTGGATATGGTTTCGGATGAGGTGTTGTAGCCAAATTAAGTTTCTTTACAACTTCTTCAGATATTAAATTGACTTGTGAACCCGTATCAAACAGAGTATCAATCTTAGTGTGTTTTGTTACAACACGAATATGAAACAATTCATTTCTTTGCTTATCAACCTTAGGAGAAGATTCTTTACTTGTACTTGCACTGGCATTAGAAAAACTTGCATCAGATGAGAGAGATATACCTTTCCCTTTACCTTGGATTCTGGTAGCAACAATCTTTGTCTCATCTCTGGAGTCAGAACCAAGATCTTGTTGAATCACTGCAGTAGTCTTTTGCTTTCCTTTATTACCTCCATATCTTTTCGGCCTCAACTCAGGATGAAGCTTCCAACATCTTGAATCATCATGCCCCTCTTTCTTGCAATGGGAGCACGTGGGTTTCTCACCCTCTTTCTTAGTTGTAGCTATCTTCTTCCCTTTGCCTTTATCTTTCTCTTTGTCTTTCCCTTTAGACTTACCCTCAAACTTAGATGGCTTCTTAGAAAAGTTATCACTAAATGTGTTCTTACCCCTTGACTCTAAATGAGTAGCTTGAACAGACACCTCATCTAGATTGTTGGGACTCAACATCAAAATAGTGTGCCTAAGGTAAGAATGTAAACCACCAATATACTTAAGTAATGTGTCTTGGGTATACAAGGGAACATTTAGAGCAATGGCCCGTTTCCTAAACTCATGAGTATACTCCTGGACAGACTGCCCCTTACCTTGCCTAAAGGTTTGCCAATTCATGGTTAACTATTGCATGTAACCTAAAGGGTAGAATTGTTTCCTAAGGGCAGCAACAAACTCCATCCAAGACATATTAACTTGACCATGGCGAGCAATTTCTTCACGAGTTTTACTCTCCCACCAGGTGAGAGCTGTCCCTCCCAACCGGAGAGTTGCTAATTGAATCCTAGAAGCATCTTCTACTAGGCCTTGAATCCTACATTATACTTCTACTTGTTGGACCCAATCGTCTAACTTCTCAGCATTTAACTCCCCACAGTATTTAGGTAACTCAAATTTTACATCAAGCTTAATTACAGGCTTAGATTTGCTCTTAAATGGATTTACATTAGAAGAAGGAGAAGGAGAAGGAGGAGAAGAAGGAGGAGAAGAAGGGGGAGTAGAAGGAGGAGAAGGAGTTTCTGGAGCTTTCCCCTCTGTATCTTTCTGATCTTCCTGCTTCTTGTGCTTTGAAGAACCTCCCTTTTCGTGCTTCTTCTTGTCTGCATAAAGTTCGTCCACCATTGCCTTCATGTCAAGAAATAGCTTCTGGAAATCCTTGACACTAAGCTCTGAACTTTGTCCACCTTCTTTTTCTTCCATCTGTGACGGTTGATTAACTCTTCGTCTTCCGATTTCTGGATTAAATTCTTCAAGTTCTCCTTCGCCTCGTTGCAACCTGGATCTCGTTAGCATTCAAATTGCAATACAAGCCACATACATAGCTCTGATACCAACTTGATCTATTTAGGATCTAGGACTTATTGCTTACAGAATGCTTAAACGTAAAAGATCCATTATTACAACGTTTAACTTAAGTGATTACAAATTAAATGCTCAAATGAAATAATGAACATAACATAATTAAATAAATGCCAAGATAAACTGAGAAAGAAAAGAGAGAAGAATAGAGAGACGAAACCAAAGTTGATAACGGAGTTCGTCCCTAAGGACTACGTCTCCGGGTCCCTCTCCAATGGAGGACCGATCCGATTAGCTCCAAATTTAATTACAATGGCTTTAAGACTGTATCCTTCAAGCATTCAGCAGCATGACAGTACTCTGATATGCAGAAACGTCTTCAAGAACTCTCGAGCATTCTCTCGCTATCTCCACCTAGACTTGTAAAATAAAGGGCTATACCCCTCCTTTTATACAAAAAACTTGCCTAATTAGGCTTAACCACTTGATTAACTGCATATCTTCTCTTAACAGCTCGTACTATGTCTGGTTTATCCTCTGACATCTTTTGATTCGGGTGGTTAAGGCAAATTTTGTTTGTTTATGGCTTATTTAGCCATTTCTGATATGGTTCGGCTGACAAACTATTAACAAAAGCAACGGCCACCCATATATGTATAGAGAGAATCTCGTGGTGCAACGGTGGATGATACTTTTGCTTCGATGGAGGTCGGCGGTTCCAACCCGCCAGCCTCCGTTTTGTTTGTAACATCACAGAATTTAAACAATAAAATCAACTGCTAACCTTATACTTCTGAGGTAACCTGCGGGCGCAACGGTGGAGGCCGCGGCTCTTACGCCGGGAATCCCGGGTTCGAAACCGACCCATCTATTTTGCTAAAACAAACTTAACTGCCCGCCGAGTGAAAACAGATGGAAGGTGCCACGTGTCAGCATATTATTCGCCAGAACGTGACAATGTGTCCGCTGACAGAGCCACCCAATACGACAACCGTACTGCTGACTGGGTGACACGTGTCAACTAACCATTGGCCAAAACCTGCCACGATGTCCGCCGACGAGGACCAATCGTACGCCGACCAGGACGCTGACGTGTCGAGCTTCTACTCGCCCGAAATGATGACGTGTCAAGCTGACTGGATTGCCACGTGGAATGCTGACTGTGATGCCGTACTGTACGGAAGGACACGTGTCGCTTGCTGATTGGTCCGTACCGATGACTCACCTGCCACGTGTCTCGGCCGAATTCATCCATGTGGATTCCGTACAGTACGAACGACCTGCTGACGTCATCATCTGTACAATCAGCTAGAAAGTCAACTCAAAACTTTGACTGCTTGTATCTTGAGCATGCGACGTCGGATTTCGATGAAATGAACGCCGTTGGAATTGTTTCGATGAGCTCTTCACGATGACGTTGATTTCGTCAATTTCCGAGATGATTATTTTTCGCCTTCTGGACGCCCCTGAAGCCAGTTTGACTGGAAGTTTGACTGGCCGTAACTTGCACAAATGGAGTCCTTTTCGACCCATTCAAGTTGCGTTGGAACCAGGACATCGTTCTCTTTCTGATGAAGCTAAAATTTGGAGCATTGGGAACACTTCAATTTTCACTGAAAAATTGTCCCCCGGATCAATACTCTAGCCTAGGCCACATCCTATCATTTTGAACAAGGTGTTGTGAGAACACTATATTGTTTCAATTTCATATAAGGTGTTGTTTAGAAGAGTCTGTATTTTTTGCACATCTAGGAGGAACGAGTTTTTGATTCATGTCCTTTGTTTTTTGACCATCGTTCCAATATGGCATTCTTCATTCTTATACTCTAGCCTAGGCTACTTCATATCATTTTCAACAAGGTGTTGTGAGACAGCTATATTATTTCAATTTTAGATAAGGTGTTGTCCAACAAAGGCTGTATTGTTTGTTAATATCAATATTGTTGCCAAAATCAAGAACGGCTTGCTAGAATGATAGTTTGTATCTTAAGTGTGATATGGAAGATCTATTTTACCATTGATCAAAGTGGTGGACAATGTATCTTTTCACTCAGGGGATTACTTTCAAGTTTTGTTTACAATGGAGTAAAATAGTTAATCTTATAGACATTATGTTAGGTTCCATTGGGCATCGTTGATTATGACTACTTTATAAGAATATTTTATGCATCTAATACCATACATGTATATTTCTCTAGATAGTCCAGATGAAATCAGTTAATATGATTCTCAAGAATTCCTTTTGGGTAACAAAATTAACTCTATATTATGCATTGCAAATGAAAGTATATAGCCAGAGCTACAAAACAACAAATTGCGTTGCATTATAGAAAACAACACAAAATATTTTAATATATCACAACAATTTGCATAGAATGAAAGCCATAAATGACACAATTTTAAATTTTCCCATCCATAGATTTGTATGTATATCAAAGTGTTTTGTGGGCATGTTTGCAATGTGATGCAGGAGCATCCAGTGGTGTAAGGGAAATCTTGCATCACCCAAAAATAGTTAAATTTCAAGTTTCTTGGTTTTTAGATTTTTTACATTTTTGGATACCCTTTTCATCATAATGAAATTCCCAATTTACGGTTTTTATTTTTTATTCCTAGGTTGAAAGATATTGCAGTTTTAGTTTCCTAGATTTGCACCTGAAAATCTTCCGAGTGAGATTTGAGGCACTTAGAATTCCTGGATCGGCCCCAAAACTTGCCAAAATTGGCATAGAATATTTTGAGGGCGTTGTTCACTTTGAGACCTTTCCAACAATTCAAATGGTTCACAAATCAGAGTCTTGGATCAAAAATTATGGCCCCAAGAAGTTGGCACACTTTCTAGAAGATACAATTGCAAATGTTCTTTTGAAATTTGAACTTCAAGTTGTAATTTTTCGGTGCCAAACCGCCTAAACTCAAATTTGAATGTTGTTTTAGTTCCAAACTAAAGAATAGCTCTATTTATGGGTGGGTTTCTAATTTTTGGGCAACTTTTTGGGGACAAGCTCGCATATTGGGAAAGGGTTATTTTGTAGCTTTCTGTAACTTGCATGTGCTATAGAACTTGGGGATTTGAGATCCTCTACATGTAAGAAGCTCTATTTTATAAATAATAAAATTATTCTCTTGTTTGTGGGTTATTTTCTATGTCTCAGGTTATGCCCTCATCAAGTGGTATCAGAGTGAGGTTTTCTTGAGCGTGTGGACAGATCGCCGATCGTGAGGCAGTTCGCACCAGGACCGTGGTTTTGGGTCGAGGTCAAGAAAGATGCCTCCAAGAGTGATGCCTGGTAGGCATGGTGGTGCTAGAGGTGGTCGAGGTGGTAGAAATGCTAGTGGAAGAGATGCACTGGCAGGCCTCCAAAGACAGATTGATGCATTGCAAGAGCAGTTGAGAAGAGGGTTAAACCTGAGGGAGGAAAGTGAGGATGAAGGAGAGGAAGAAGGTCCAAATATAGAAGAGGAAGAAGAAGAAATTGATCAAGACCAAATGTGGCTAATAAGGGCCATTTCAAAGATCAGGAAAAGACCCAAAGTAGAAATCCCCAGTTATTCTGGAAGTCTGAACCCAGAAGAGTTGATCAACTGGATCAAGGAGCTAGAAGAATATTTTGAGTATGAGGAAGTAGAGGACCTAGATTAGGTTAAGTTTATGAAAATGAATTTGAAGGGCCATGCCAATATTTGGTGGAAATAGGTCTAGTTGGAAAGAAATCGAAGAGGAAAAGGAAATATCACCAAATGGGATCGTATGGTAGAGAAACTAAATAAGTGGTTCATACTAGTGGACTACAAGTTAGATCTGTTGAAGAAATTGCAAGGGTTGAAGCAAGGAAGCAGATCTATGAAAGAATATACTGAATATTTTCACAAGATAATCATCAGAATGGGCCACACAAAGGCCAATAAGCAGAAGGTAGCCTGATATCTTAATGGGTTAAAACCAAGCATTCAGGAGGAGTTCAGCCTAGTTAGAATGACCACCATTGATGATGTGTATCAGTTTGCTTTGAAGGTGGAAGAAAAGTTGAACAAAAGATTTGATGGCAAGAAAAAAGGATGAGGAGGTCAAAGTAGAAGGGGCAGTGGAAGACCTTTAGGAAGCCAAAATGATGATGAAAATAAAAGTGAAGATGTGGCTACTAGTCGAAACCAAAGGAATGACAACTTCTACCGCCCTTGTGATCAAAACAATGGTGATCAAGGAGGTAGAGGATGAGGGAGATATGGACAAGGATCTGGAAGAGTTGGTTTAAAAGGAACGTGTTTCTAGTGTGGTGAAGAAGGGCATCAAGCCTATGAATGTCCACAACACCAAGGAAGGGTAGACAAAAGGCCAAAAGGTCATGGAAGGGTTGTGCATGTAGATGAGGAGGCACAATCTGAACATTCAGATGATGCTGAAAGGGGAGAAGCCCTAGTGATTAGGAGAGCCATAGTGACTAAGGAAAAGGAACCAGAATAGAGGAAGAATCTATTTTGCACAAGGTGCAAGAGTGAAGGAAAATGTTGTGATGTCATTATTGATGGTGGGAGTATCAATAATCTGGTGTCGGAAAAGATGGTCACAAAGTTGAAGCTGAAGAGGGAAAAGCACCCACATCCATATCAGATTTCCTAGTTGCAGAAAGACCACAAAGTTTTGGTCAATGAGTAGTCCCTAGTGAAGTTCAAGATCGAGAGCTACCATGATGAGGTACTATGTGATATCATTCCCATGGATGCATGTCACATATTGTTGGGGAGGCCATGGCAGTTTGATAGGTGAGCTATACATGATGGCCATGCAAACACTTATTCCTTGACAAAGGATAGGGTTCCTCACAAGTTGAAACCCCTGAAGGAGACTGAAGAAAAGGTATGCAGTAGTGCTAGAAATTTTTATGTAGATGGAAGAAAAATTTTAGAAGGTATGAAGCATAAGCGTGTGTGTTATGCACTCATTCCTAGAGTGAGTAAGGAGGAGAGTGAGAAGGTTCCAGAAGAAGTTTCTGGGATGTTGGATGAGTTTCAGGATATTGTTTCTAATAATGTACCTAAGGGTTTACCACCAATAAGGAAGATTAGTCATCAGATTGACTTGATTCTTGGAGCCAGTTTTCCAAATAAAGCAGCTCATAGAATGACTCCAATAGAAAATGAGGAGTTGAACAGACAAGTTCAAGAGTTGTTGAGAAAGGGTTTGATACGGGAGAGTTTGAGTCCATGTGCAGTACCTGCAGTACTAGCACCAAAGAAGGATGGAGAGTGGAAGATGTGTACAGATTCCCGAGCCATAAACAAGATAACAATCAATTACAGATTTCCCCAGCCAAGGATGGATGACCTGATGGACTGTTTGAGTGGAACTTAGTACTTCACAAAGATTGATCTAAAGAGTGGATATCACCAGATCCAGATTCAAGAGGGAGATGAATGGAGGACTACCTTCAAGACCAAAGAGGGCCTGTATGAGTGGTTAGTCATGCCTTTTGGGCTAACCAATGCACCGAGCACATTCATGCAGCTCATGAATGAGGTACTAAAAGAATTTCTAAGAAGTTTTGTTATTGTGTATTTAGATGATATTTTGATTTTCAATAAGATGTTGGATGAGCATCTGATACATATTTAGAGAGCCTTTGAGAAGTTAAGAGAAGAGAAACTATTGATTAATCTAAAGAAGTGCAGTTTTGTGAAGAGAGAGTTAGTGTACTTTGGGTTTGTTGTCTCAGCAGAACATCTCAAGATGGACCCAGAGAAGGTGAAGGCTATTCTGGAATGGCCTGCCCCAAGAACTGTTACTGAGGTGAGATCTTTCCATTGTTTGGCTAGTTCTAATAGAAAGTTCATTAGAAACTTCAATAGTATTTGTGGACCCCTGACTGAAATAATGAGAGGGGATAGAAAAGAATTCAAGTGGAGCACTGGAGCGAAAAAGAGTTTTGAACTATTGAAGTAGAAGGTAATAGAGCAACCTGTTCTAGCCCTCCCAGATTTCAACAAGGTGTTTCAGGTGGATTGTGATGCTAGTGGTTGTGCCATTGGGGCAGTGTTGAGCCAAGAAGGTAAGCCCATTGCCTATTTCAGTGAAAAGTTAAATGATGCTAAGAGAAAGTATTATGTATATGATCAAGAATTTTATGCAATAGTTCAAGCATTAAAGAAATAGAGACATTATTTGTTGCCGAAGGAATTTGTTCTATATACTGATCGTCAGGCCTTGCAGTACCTAAATAGTCAAGGAAAATTAAATCAAAGGCATATGAAATGGGTAGAGTTTTTGCAGAGTTATACCTTTGTTTTGAAACATAGGAGTGGGAAGTCAAATAGGGTTGCAGATGCCTTAAGTAGGAGGCATACATTGATGACAAAGATGTAGATTGAAGTGGTTGGGTTCAATGAACTCAAGACACTATATGTAGAAGATCTTGATTTTGCAGAGGCTTGGAAAGCTTGCAAGGAACCTGTTATAGTGGATAGGACAAGGTGGTTGGATTTCATAATACAGGATGACATGTTATTTAAGGGAAGTCAATTGTGTATCCCAAGGAGTTCCATGAGGGAGAACCTGATCAAGGAGAAGCATAGTGGAGGAATGGCAGGACATTTTGGTCAGGATAAGACCATCGCCATTATCAGTGAACTTTATTATTGGCCTCAGTTATCACAAGATGTGAAGAATTTTGTGCAGAGTTGTAGGGTATGTCAGATGGCTAAAGGAGTGAGTCAGAATATAGGCTTATATCAACCCTTACTTGTACTAGAGAGGCCATGGGAGGATATAATTATGGACTTTGTTCTTGGTTTGCCAAGGACACAACGAGGGAATGATTTATTCTTTGTGGTGGTTGATAGGTTTTCAAAGATGGCACATTTCATTCCATGTCAGAAGACCCATGATGTAGTCCACATTGCTAACTTGTTCTTCAAAGAGGTGGTGAGGCTACATAGTCTACCAAAGAGTATTATTTCAGATCGTGACACCAAATTTGTGGGGTACTTTTGGAGGACCTTGTGGAAGAAGCTAAAGATAGAGTTGAAGCTCAGTTCTACACACCATCCACAAATAGATGGGTAGACAGAGGTTGTTAACAAGTGTCTAGGTAACCTACTAAGATGTTTGGTAGGAGATAAACCCAAGGGATGGGACTTGATCTTACCCCAAGAAGAATTTTCTTACAACAATTATGTCAATAGAAGCATTGGTAGATCATCGTTCTAGATTGTGTATGGAGGTATCCCCAGAACAGCTCTAGAATTGAGGAAGATGGACCAAGAGAAGAAAATAAGTGTTGAAGCCGAAGATTTTGCAAAACACATCAAGGATATACATGAGAAGGTAAGAGAACATATTAACAAGATGAATATGTAGTATAAGGCTAAGGCAGATCAAAAGAGGAGGTATATGGAGTTTCAGATTGGTGATGAAGTGTTGGCTCACTTGATCAAAGAAAGGTTTCCAGTGGGGACATATAACAAATTGAAGATGAAGAAGTTCGGTCGTTGTAAAATTTTGAAGAGGCATGATTCAGGGAATGCATATGAGGTAGAGTTGCCAAATGGATTGAACATTTCCCCTATATTCAACATTTAAGATTTGACAGAGTATCATGAAGGTGGCACAAAGGAAGTACCAATTATGGAACAATGTGGGATTCCAGCACCTACTTCAAAAAAGGAGGAGATTAAAGAAATCCTAGATAGTCGTGTGGGAAGAAGTACCAAGAACAGGCAGTATGAAGAATATCTGGTGAAATGGAAAGGAAGGCCTGTTGAAGATTCATCCTGGTTGCCTAAGGTAGAGGTTGACCATTTTGGTTTTCCTCCACCATCTAAGATGTTATGGGGTCACTTCTCAAATTACCCTGGGTGTCTGATGCAGGAGCATCCAGTGGTGTAAGGGCAATATTGCATCACCCAAAAATAGTTAAATTTCAAGTTTCTTGTTTTTTAGATGTTTTTACATTTTTGGATACCCTTTTCATCATAATTAAATTCCCAATTTACGTTTTTTATTTTTTATTCCTGGGTTGAAATATATTGCAGTTTTAGTTTCCCATATTTGCACCAGAAAATCTTCTGAGTGAGATTTGAGGCACTTATATTTCTTGGATCAGCCCCAAACTTAATAAAATTGGTGTAGAAGATTTACAGTGAATTTTTGACTTTGAGACCTTTCCAACGGTTCAAATGGTTCGTGAATCGGAGTCCTGGATCAAAAGTTATGGCCCCGGGAAGTTGGCGCACTTTCTAGAAGATACAATTGTAAATGTTCTTTTGAAATTTGAACTTCAAATTGTAATTTTTCATTGCCAAACTGCCTAAAGTAAAATTTGAATGTTGTTTTGGTTCCAAACTAATGAGGAGCTCTATTTATGGGCGGGTTTCTAATTTTTGAGCAACTTTTTGGGGACAACGTCGCATATTGCGAAAGGGCTGTAGCTTTCTGTAACTTGCATGTGATGTAGAACTTGGGGATTTGAGATCCTCTGCATGTAAGAAGCTCCATTTTCTAAATAATAAAATTATTCTCTTGTTTGTGGGTTATTTTTTGTGTCTTGGGTTGTGCCCTCATCACAATGGGATAAAATTGTTGAGCCTATGTAGTTTTTGTCGATTGTTATTATATAGCTCGAGCTATATTGTGGTTTCTCCATCTACATCACTATTGAAACTAATGTTGTTTGATTTATATCTTTGGTTTTCTATTTATGGAAATAGAGCAATATGGAAATAGAAAATATAAAATAGAACTCAACACAATAAGGCATGCTCTTTACCCTACCATGAAATTATAAAAAATGTATAACATTGATTTCCATTGAACAGATATTTTCACCATTGGTCACAATGGTGGACAATTTATTTTCTTGCTCGAGGGTTTCGTAATAGCACACAATACTCCATGACCCAATATGGTAGGATGTAAATCATGCCTTCTTTTGTTTTGTACATACTACATTCTACCACATGTATTGGGGATGGCTAAATTATAATTACTTCATTCGTCCCATTGCAACTACAAAGAAAATCCATTATAAAATTATGCATTATAAAATTTACAACTTTTATATCTCCTGATTTACATATTGTATATGAATTAGATATGATCACTACTCTAAAATTCACACTTTGGATACACAAAAGATTTATATGGTCTGGTCTTTCCAATAAAAGTTTTACATAAGATAGTGGGTGTGAGTTTTAGCTTTTTGTTGCAATGGTTGTAGTGGAATAAAATACCTAATGCTATGCAATTCATTCCATTTTTGCATTATCGCCACACTAAACTCCACACTTTTTTGTTATTATTGTAGACCACAACCCAACCATAATATGGAATTTGATAAAATAATGTGTTACTAACAACCTTTTAGAATAATGATAGTGACTACAAAACTAGTAACAATCATCAAATTGACAATCAGATCTGAATGTACTTTACATTGATCGTAATAAGCAATATTCATTTCACAACTGGCCATAGTGGTCAGAAATGTATATTCTTTATGTTACATTTTGAACAAGCTATATTATTTAATTTTTGATAGCATCTTGTTGTAAATGCCAAGGTCTATCAATCTTTCTCAATGCTCCATCCACAAAACACTACATTTCAAATACACATATACATATATACACATACATATATACATCTAGATTTATATACATGTATATATGTAGATATATATGTACATAAATATATACAAAAATTTACATACATACACACATATACATATATACATATAGATATACATATGTATATATATAGATACATATATATATATACTCACATAAATATATATATATATATACATACATATACACATATATATACACATATATATACATGTATATACACATATATACATATATATACATATATACATACATATGCACATTTGTATACATATATACATATATTTACACACATTGTATGCTTTTCGTGTACTGGGGATTGTCATAATAACACTTTCCCTTTAACGCCTCAGGGAACAAAATGAATGTTTGGGAAATTTTCAATAAGGCATTTTTTGGTGTCATTTTATTTATATACCTAATATGAGAGCCGAGAGGTATGAGGGTAAGCTTCTATGAGGCTGCAAGCTAGATTAAGTTTTGCGTAGCTTCTACAAAGGTGGGTGAAGGTTATTTTGTGTTTTTTGCAAGGGCAGATGGTTCAAAATGCAAAAGAAAAGTATTGCTTGTGATAATATTATTCCCTTTTTTTGTGTAGGAAATTTGGCAAGAAGATGGGTTATAAGTTTGGACAGAATTTTTATCAGCCTCCCAATTTTTTTTCCTTTTGATGGTCATGGGAAGGTGTTGGTGGCAATTGTTGGCTGATTTGGGAATGGGGTTGTTCACATCAACATTAATTGTTTTATGCTTTGCATGTAACACTGATGGTCATGTAATAACAACAACCATTTAATACCTAACAGAACAAAACAAATGTATGAGAATTTTTCAATAAGGCATTCTTTCAATTTTTGACAAAGTTGTGTTGAGAAATTAGTATATTTTTATTTTTGTTTCCCATTGTGAATCTTTATGGCTTCTTTTTTATTAATACATCAATATATATATATATATATATACATATATATGTATATATGTATGTATATATATATACATATACATATACATATATATATATAGATCGTTTCTCCATATGGGTCGCTCTTGATACCAATATTGTTTGATTTATCACTTTCATTTTGTGGCTAATATGTATATGTATATATATGTGTATGTGTGTGTGTGTGTATAGATCATTTCTCCATCTAGATTGCTATTGAAACCAATATTGTTTAATTTATCACTTCCATTTTGTGGCTATGTGAATATATATATGCATATATATCATATATATATATGTGTGTGTGTGTGTATATGTATATATATACACATGTATATACATATATATACACACATATATATCTACACATGTATATACATATATATATACACACATATATATCTACATATATATATGTATATATATATGTGTATATATATATGTATATATATATGTATATATATATGTATATATATATGTATACACACACACACATATATATATACATATATATGTATATAAATATATATATATACATATATACATATATATATATATATCACCTTTTCAATTACAACCTCTTTATTCATAATTTCTCTAAGAGTAGTCATGTTATTGACCACATCTTTTACTCTTACACAATAATCATCTACTCTCTTAGTTTCTTGCATATTCATATTCAAATTCTTATATTCTCTCTTCAATATTTGTAACTTGATGTCTTTGGCTTGATTACAACTTTAGTAAGATTCTTCAGGAGACTTTAAGATACCTTTGGCTACTTATCCATCCATAATTCTTTAAAATAGGTACTTATCTAGATATTTTATAACAATAAATAAGGTTAAAAAGTTCTTCTTTGTAGCCTCTTCTTAGTTGTTCTATCATTATCTACAAAAGTTGTCTAATCAACTTTCCATTTATAAACTATTTCTATAATTTCACATAAATATTTTTCTTTCAAGAGATTCATCATTTTGATTTTCCAATAATCATAATTTAATTTTTATTAAATTCAAGAATGGGAAGAGAGTTAATGTTTGACAAGATCAATTATTAGAGTGGTCTTGATCACAAAACCAACAACCCAAATCAATAACCTACTATGATATCAAGTAAAAAATTTAAATTAAACTTACTATTCTTTAAACAAAACCTACTTTGAATAGTATATTATAACTTTTCAAACATAGTAAGTGGCATTGCTGATCCTTGATACCCTCCTTGTAGAATGAAAATCATTCTAGGGCTATGTCTAAGTATACAAGTTGTTAGGCACCATTTGAAATGGCTATGAACAACTTATAATTAGATTATGCATATAATTTAATTTCTCCCCACAAGAGATGATAGCTTGTAACTACTACACCATTTTTTATTATGCTTGGCCTCCCCTCTTCAATGTCAAGTAGCATTGAATTGGCCATACCTTTCTAAATTCTTAAGATATGCTCATAGATGGTTCATCATTCTCTATTTATATTTTATGGCTTTTGCCTTTCATTGGTGCACCACATTCAATGTTACACATTTTGATTTTAAAAGAATTAGAATTGTAAATAGTTATTATGTGGTGTTAAACTTGGAAACATCCTATTAATGCCATTTTCATTGTCTTGTGACTCCACTTGGTAAAACAATCAAAATTTAGCTACAATTAGAATATTTAAATTTCTTGCTTATTTTATATCTATTCAATGTAGTGTTCCATATTTTGTGTTAAGTGGGACATTTAAAATCAACATTTTCTAGAATATTTCAATTTGTGTAAATAAATGAACTATGGTATTTTTATATATATTGAAACTATTTTTTTTTTAAATTAAACAACTATTACTATATTATTTTTATTTTTATTTTTTTAATTAATTTTTTATTTATTCAGTTATTTTTATTAAGTAAATTATTCCATGTTATAATACTATCACTAGAAATAGAATTCTTGTATAACTTCTTAAAATTATATAACAAACTCTAGTATTTTGTGCATGAATTATTTTATTTATTTATTGTTTATTATTTATTTATAATTTATTTTTTTATTTAGACTAACAAAAAATTCAAACTTAGATTATTTTGTAATATGATTATTGTTGAGCAGGACAATTGAGAGGGGGGTTGAATCAATTGTAGAAAATTTAGCCTTTAGAACTTTTACCAAAGATTAGATCTATTATCATTCACAAATCCTTTACTCTGCTAATATGATTAATCATTAAGTGTAAAAGCAGAAACTAAAAGAAGCAAACCATACACACAATAACACCGAATTTATTTGGAAAACCCAATAAGGAAAAAAACATAATGAGAATTAGCTCACAATATAGAGAATATCAACACCAAATACAAAGGCTCACTTCCAAAAAAGCTCACTACCAATACAAGACTCACTATCTAGCAAGGGTTAGCCACTTGAAAGGCCCACTACCATAGAATTACAAAAGGAGACAAAAGAGATTTGTTATAGAGAGAAAACAAGCTCAATGCAATGAAGATTTCCACTACAATTAACTCACACGCTTACAAACATGCTTGAAAGATAGAGTACACCTTCAGCTCACTACCTCCAAAACCTTGCCACTTGAATTTCACACCAAGCTTCTCAAACTTGCATCACACACACACACACTATTTCTCATCTATCTCACATCTATCTTTCTCTCTTATTCATTCACACCTTTCAAAAAGATCTCAGCTTATATTTATACCATCTTCAACCTTGAAACTCATTGAAAGTCGGCCACATACACCATTTGTATTTACAAATTCAAATTAGGTCAATGCCAAAACATTCTATGGTGGAATTAGAATGAGGGTGACCCAAACACACACTAAATGAGGGCCTAAATAAGTCCCAACACACTTCAACACACTTCCATGAACATCGTAAGTAGGTTTAACACAAGGTTGGCCAAAACCATTGTAAAACAAGTAAAGTAGTTAAGCACACTGAACCTTAACATGATTTTATCATTTCGGTCAATAAATTTCAATTGAACATGACCTTATCAACTTATCCTAAGAATTGCAAGTCATAAAACTTGAACAAAAATAAATTCAGAGCAACTACATTTCTCTTAGACCTTAGCCAAATACATAGAAAAGCATGATTCACAACTAGTGAACATAACTCACACTATAAAATGGTTGAGAAACCAAAAATATTGATATAGCAGCTTCCAACAATCATGAACAATACCTTAGATCCTAACTAGCATAGCAATGCATTATGGAGAAAAACTTGAAGAAAACACTAAATACCTACAACCTTTCTTTATTACAATTTTCTCAATATCCTCAACAAATACAACCAATAACCAACATTCATGGCATCAATGACAACAACAACTAGTTGACCAGTTAATATTAGTGACGACACCTTCATACTTGCAACAATATCCCCCTTTGTCATTGATGGCAACACATGATGTTAAAAACCATCAAAGACAACACAACAGCTCTGAACACACTTTCTCATGATTTTACTTTCTCCCCCTTAGTAGATGATACTCTCTATAGATAAATTTTTTCACATGATACTCTTCTCCCCCTATGACATCAATGGAAAAGGAAAAATATATTATTTATTTCTTTCTTCCTTTGACATTAAGAACCTTACCAATACTAAATACTCCTCCTTAGGAGTATACCCAAACAATTTTTCAATGACAACACAAGATACTACCTACTCCCCCTGAGAGGTAGCCACCAAACATCATTCTAGAAGAAAGATAGATCCATAGATCCATTGGATTAATGTATCTCCCTATGCATCTATTTTAAGAAGGGTGAGGAAATGAACCCTAACTTCTCCCAAAGATACTCAAAATTATCTTTAAGAAGAGCCTTACTAAATATTTCAGCAATCTAATTCTTTATAAGAACATACTTAATCTTTACTTCATTCTCCATAACCTTTTCTCTCAATTTTTGATACCTGATAAATATATGCTTTGTCCTTGAGTGCATCACTAGATTCTTTGAAATGTTAATTGCCCCTGCATTCTCGTAGAAAATAGAAATGGGATCGTCATACATTACTCTAATATCTTTCAATATATGTTTCATCCACAAAACATGTGTATAGAAAGATGTTGCAACAATATACTCAACTTTTGTAATGGATAAGGAAATTAAATCTTACCTTTTACTCAACCATGACACCAATCTACAACCAAGAAAGAATGCACAACCACTTGTGGTGGCCCCATGATTGTTGTTGCACTAAAAGATTGACCTATTAATGTCTGGTACAACTACAAGAGTTAATGGATCCAAGGAGGCAGTTAGTCCATGTCACAAATCCTAATGGGAGTGTTGATCATCTACCAATAATCTCCCCCTTCGCATTATCCAAGGAGATTCAAACTTGAAACCTTTTGCTATGATACCAATTTTTGGCCCCACAATTGTCATTGTACCAAAAGAGTGACCTATTAATGCCTAATACAATTGCTAGAGTTAACAGATCCATAGGAGGCAGTTAGTCCATGTCACAAATCTTGATGGGAGTGTTGACCATCTACCAACAACTTGTACTTTTCTATCAACAACACAACTTTCCCAATATTCATCTATGTAATCACTTAGTGTAAAATTAGTATCCCTAAGACACCATAAGTGATAATGTGGATTTCCATTCCAACATCTGAATATTCTCTTAATAGTAGTGGCATGTGTTTCTTTAGGGTCTTCTTGAAATATAACCACAAGATGCATGACACTTGGTCTAGTAGCAATTAAATAAAATATTCCTCCAATCATAGATATGTACTATCTCTAATCAACCATAGGTGAATCATCATATTTTCTCAATTTGTATATAGTCACCATAGGAGTGCATTAGTTTGGAACCATGCATTCCAAACTTCTTCAACATCTCTTTTAAAAATTTTGACTATGAAATAAAAATCCATTTTTTTGTTTGATTCATTTGCAACCCAAGAAAGAAATTCATCTCACCAAACATAGACATTTGAAATTATTTATTCATTTCTTCAACAAACATTTTGCACATTGTTTCATTTCCTCCAAAGATAATATCATCAACCTATACAACTAGTATCAAGATCTTGTCATTTTCAATTTTGAAATACAAATTACTATTTGTTGTACCTTTGTTAAAACCTTGTTCAATCAAATATTTTTCCAACCTTGAATACCAGGATATAGGATCTTACTTTAATCCATGTAAATCCTTCTTCAATCTACAGACCATATCTGGCTAATCTGACAAATAAAATCCTTTTGGTTGTTCCATGTACACTTCTTCTTCCAATTCATCATTCAAAAATGTATACTTTACATCCATTTGATAAATTTTAAAATGTTTGTGTGTAGCAAATACCAAAAATATTTAGATAGCTTCCATCCTAGCCATCAAAGAAAAATTCTCCTAAAATTCTATGCCTTCTACTTGTGAGTAGTCTTTACACACAAGTCTTACTTTAGTTCTAACCACTTCTCCATTCTCATTCAACTTGTTTCTAAATACCCATTTTGATCCAATTATGTTTTCTATTTCTCAATCTAGGCACCAATTCCTAGGTGTGATTCTTCTAAATTTGCATAATTTCTTCTTCCATAGCTTTCATCCAATGCTCATATTTACATGCTTCACTTATTGTCTTAGGTTCAACTTTAGAAAGTAAACATATATTTATTTCACAAGCAGTAGCATTTTTGCTTCTTGTCAATACTCCTTTCCTCTTGTCTCCAATGATTTGATCTTCTAAATGATTAGTTTTCACATATTTAGGTGTCTTTGGGGACACCACTAGAGCTTCTTCTTCTTCCTTCTACTTTTTTTTCTCTTCCACAACTTCAACTTCTATGCAATCAGGTTCATCTGATACATAACCATCAACTTCAATTGAATTCTTGAATGCTTCATCCACCTTAGCATTTGTGCTCTCTATGATATTTCTTATCCTTTTATTGAAACATCTATAATCTTTTCTTCTAGTAGATTATCCAAGGAAGATACCTTTATCACATCTAGCATCAAATTTCCCTAAATTTTCTTTGTCCCTTCTAATATAATGTTTGCTTCCAAATACCTTAAAATACTTGACAGTAGGAATTCTTCCACACCATAGCTCATAGGGGGTCTTAGAACTCTTAGCTTTTTCTTGAACTCAATTGAACACGTAAATATAGTATGAATAGATTCTCTTGAGTAAACTTTCAGTAGACCTACTTCTATAATCATAAATATAGCAACCTCCTAAATTGTCTTGTTCTTTCTTTCAACAACTCCATTATGCTAAGGAGTTCTAGGAGAAAACAATTTCTTTTATTCCATGAACTTCAAAAAGAATGTTAAACTAATTGGAAGTGAATTCTCCACCTCTCTTAGACCTCAAACATTTTATTCTCAAATTTTCTTCATTCTCAACCATAGCCTTAAATGCATTGAATCTGTCTAATGCATTAGATTTCTCTTTGAGAAAAAGTAACCCATTTATATCTAGAGTAATCATCAATTAGAAGGATAAAATACCAATCAACTTGTAAAATTCTCACCCTTGTAGGACCATAGATATCTATGTGGATCAAATCCAATAGTCCAGTAGTAGAATGTTCCTTCAACCTAAAGCAATTTCTAGCTTGCTTTCCAAACTAACAATCCTCGCAAATAGCATTAATGGGATTTGTAATCCTCAATAAATCTCTCACAACTTGTATAACATTGATTCTTATCATATTATCAAAGTTCATATGACACATCCTTTGGTGCCATAACCAACTATTATTAATATGAGACATAAAACAATGTCCATCAGCACCCTTAAGTTAATAAATATTTTCTTCAAACTTATTTCCTACAGCAATCACCATTTTGAATCCTTTCCTAATTTCACATATCTCATCCTCAAATATAAAATTATATCCTTTCCTACACATCTTTCCAACACTCGAGATATTATTCCTTAAACCCTTAACACAGTAGACATCATCAGTATTCTGCTTACAATCAAAATTGATTGAACCTATCCCACAAATCTTAGCACTAGTATCATCTTTGAACTTAACTAATATTTCATCATATTTTTCAAGTTTAAAAAACTTACTCTTATCACCGATCATGTGATGTGAACAGCTACTATCAACAACCCAGTAGTTCTTTTCTTGTTTAGCATGAAGAGTAGAAATTATAGTATCTTCAACTTTCTCTAGAGTAATTTCCTTTACCTATCTTTTAGTATTAGCAAAAGTGGATTCATATTTTATAGCTAAGAATAAGCATTCATTATCATCAAAATATCCATAATCAGATTCTTCATCAAAAATACCAACATCTTCATTCACATAATATGATCTCTTAATCATCTTTCCTTTTTTTCTTTGCTTAATCTATGTTTATTCTTCTTAGTTCTTTTTAAAATTATTGAAGCATAATGACCTATTCCTCCACAACTAAATCATAAAGGGTAACTTACCTTCTTACTTACCAAATCCCTTTTTCATCCTTCTTGCAAAGTTAGCTTTTTTCTTCATTGAGGTTCTCTTCATTCAAATCTTTAACTCTTGTAGCCTTGAAAGCAGTTTTTGTCTTGGATCCATTTCTCAAGCTAGGCTTTCTCATTTCAAATGATGCTAGAGTACACAATAACTGATGTTTAGTATAAGTTTTGTAATCTATAAATTCCTCAATAGAATATAAATTTTCACCATATGCATCAGGGAGAGTTCTGAGAATCTTCTTTACAATGTTGTATTCTTTCACTATAGCATCAATTCCTCACATTCCACCTACTAGTTCATCCACTCTCTATACATAGGATTTAATGTTCTCATCTTCAAACATATGCAGGATCTTGAATAACTTTTCTTCTTTCACCTTTTCATCTCCTTCATGGATCTTTTCCAATGCTTCCCAAACCTCTTTAGCAATCTTCATATTTTGAACTTTAATCAATTCAGAATGTGAGATACTATTCTTCATAATGAAATTTTCCTTATTATTTTGTTTATGCACCTTGATGGCATTAGCTGTCCTCAGACCATTAGTAGGAGTGTATACAATATTATAAGATTTCTCAATATCATATCCATAGTACTCCAGATGTCCTTCCATCTTTATTTTCCAAAGGGCATAATTAGTCCCATCAAACCTAGGGCACTCAATAGTGATCTTGCTCGCCATCCCAAACCTTCCTTAAGCAGTTAAGCTCTTCTCCAATGAACCAAGCTCTTATACCAATTATTGAGCAAGACAACTAAGAGGGGAGGTGAATCAGTTGTAGAAAATTTAGCCTTTAAAGCTTTCACTAGAGATTAGATCTATTATCATTCACAAATCCTTTACTTTGTTAATATGATTAATCATTAAGTGTAAAAGCAAAAACTAAAAGAAGCAAAACCATACACACAATAATACCAATTTTATGTGGAAAATATAATAGTGGAAAAACCATGGTGAGGATTAGCTTACAATATAGAGAATATCAAAGCCAAATACAAAGGCTAACTACTAGAAAATCTTACTACTAAAAAAGGACTCACTATCTACTAAGGGTTAACCACCTTGAAGGCTCACTTCCATAGAATTACAAAAGAAGATAGAAGAGATTTGTTACAAAGATAAAACAATATCAATGCAATGGATATTTCAACCAAAATTCATTCACACACTAGGCATGCTTGAATAATAGAGTACACCTTCAGCTCAATGCCTCCGGAAACTTGCCACTTAAATTTCTCACTTATCTGCTCAAAATCGCATCACATGCATACTATTTCTCATCTATCTCACATCTATCTTTCTCTTGTATTCATTCAAACCTTTCACAAACATATCAACTTATATTTATACCATATTCAACCTTGAAACTCATCCAAAGGCAGCCACATACACCATTTGTATTTACAAATTCAAATTAAGATGGCAATAAAAAATTCTAGAATGGAATTATAATGGGGGTGACCCAAACACACACTAAATGAGGATCTAAATAAGTCCCAACACACTTACATGAACTTTCTAATTAGTGTTCAACACAAGGTTAGAAAAAACTAGTGTAAAACACATAAATTAGTTAAGTACACACAACCTTAACATGATCTAGTCTTTCCTGTCAATAAAGTTCACTTGAACATGACCTCATCAACTTATCTTGAGAAATACATGTCATATAACTTGAACAAGAAGAAATTTGGAGCAACTACATTCTTCCCAGACCTTATCTAGATACACAAAAAATCATGGTTCACAACTGGTGAATATAACTTGCATTGTACAATGATCCAGAAACCCAAAATCTAGATATAGTAGCTTCCAATAAACATTACCTCAGATCCTCACTAGAATAGTAGTACATTTTGGAGCAAAACTCATAGCAAATACTGAATACTTGAAACCTTTCTTTATTACAATTTTCTCAATTTCCTTGACATATACAACCAATAACCAACATACATGGCATCAATGACAACAACAACCTATTTACTAATTGACATCAATCACAACACCTTCATACTTGCAACAATCTTAATATATATATCATGTTTTTTGGCCTCCTTAATGTAACACCTCTCTTGATGGCTTACCATTTCTCTCAAGCTTCCTACTCTCCTAAAAATTTGAAATCTACTCCCTTTCACCTCTCCCACTCCCTTGCAAGTTAGCCAATTATTTTACCTAAGTGTAACTTGGTCATTGATTTCATTGAGGATGTTCGGTTGTTGGGCATGAATGTGTCTTCTATGATTGAATGTATTGTTTCCTTTTTATCCATGATTGTGGGTGCTTTGAAGGGCTCTCCTAGTTCTTCTAAAGCTTTTGAATCCTTTGTTGAGGTTGTGCAGTCTAGAAATATGGGTGTGGGCCCTGAGCACCCTCTTTTGTGCACATGTGTTTCTCTTGTGATTTATCTTGGATAGGAAGTCTCTAATTGCATTATTTTTTTCTCCAAGATGGGTCTTCTCTGTAAATTTTCCTACTTGTTTCCTTCTCTCCTAGATTTGCACCTTTGGATCTCAAAGTAGTGGAAACCTTTAGTGGAGGGTAAGATTAAGATTGAGGGTAAAGTGTATTTTTTTATTATTTGTTTTAATTCTTATGAGGATATATATACTATTTTGGATCATGGTGTGTGGGAATAGGATTCTCATCCCGTATCCATGAGGCCTTGGGTGCATTCCTCTAACCCATTGAAGGAACCAATTGGTGTTATGTCTATTTGGGTGAGACTATCATATCTTCCCTTATAATTCTAATGTCCCTCTACTTATAAGGGCATTGATAATGCTCTATGTAGGTTCTTGAAAGTGGAAATTGTCTCCAAGAATTTTACTCACACCCCCTTTGCTCAAATTTTGGTGGAGGTTGATTTGTCTCAAGAATTACCTTGTGATGTGATGCTTCAGGTTAATGGTTGATCATGGTCTCATCTTGTGGGTTATGAAGGTAACCCTTTTTTCTATAGGTTTTTTTTTTCTATTGGACACTTGGCTCATGACTATCCTCATGGCTCTCATCTTATTTTTCCCTCCACTTGGTGGAAGATTACTATCTAGGAACATTTAATCATGCACCCTATTGATGAGTCTTCTACTAATATTTAGATTTACAAGCCCCATTCTCCTTTTTCTTAGAAAAATAACCCTATTGTTGATGTTGTTTCTTCTCCTATGGATTCTACTACACCAATTATGGAAAAGGTTGTTCCTACTACAGTGTGTGCTACCTCCCTCGAGGCCCATGTTACCCCCATTTTAGAAAAGGTTTTCTTAACTAGGAATCATGTTGCTTTGGGCTTAGATAAGGATGCTTCACCTGAAGTTACTATTTTTCCACTTGCTAGTTACTCTGAAGGAGATTCTCCCCCTTCTGGTCAAAATGTTTCAAATTTGGTTTATGATTCTTCTTGGATAGTTGTGCAATGTAAGAAGAAATTTTCTACTAAGGTCTTTTTTACTTGACAAGCCCTTGAGGGAAAAAATTTTGGGTTCAAGCTTTGGAGCTTGAAATGTTTCTCTCTATTTTATTTTTTTTAAATTGCCTTTTAGTGGTGCCATTTTTTTTGATAGGTTGTTGTTTAAGTCTTGTTGTTTCTAGGACTAGTGGTTATGTTTTTCCAGTTTGTTTTGTTGGGTTTTTCAACTCTATTGTATGCTTTGTGCGAGATCAGGGCCCTTCCCTTCTTATCTATTCAAAAACATGTATATCATTTTTTAATTAATATATATATGTACACACACAAATATACATGTGTCTCTGTCTATGTGGAGACATATTTGCATGCACATATATATGTATATATATATGTATATGTGGAGTGCAATATATTTTTCTTTAATATAAGTCATTGATTTTCTTGTAGTAGACCTACATTCATTATAAAATATAAAATATCAATAATTAATAAAAATTTATATATTATAATTTTTGGAAAGATAAAACCATGGCCTACATAGATATAAAATGATATTTCAAAATGAATTCATTTGATCTCCCAAAGGTTAAGTTAAATTACTTCATTGTTAATGTTTTAATAAGTGTAAAGTGAATTTTGTTAAGGATTTTATTAAATCCCAAGGGAGTTCTATCTAAAGGAATTTATCTAAGAAATTTTGATATAATTCCCTTTAATTAATTTTTTTAAATGGAATCTCCCTAGACAAAAATTCTTATTTTAAAAAAATATGTGATTTAAAAAGAAAAAAATAGAATATCTCACAAATGGAACAATCTATTGTCCAATAACTATAATTTTCTCTTATGGATGGACTTCAAAATTTAATGCAAGTAGATAGTGGTTCAATAATACTTGGAATTACATAAATTTTGAGCTTACAAATTAAAATATCTATAGACTTCAATAATATCCAAAGCACCCAAAATATTATAGAAGACCTTGAATGTTCCTTCTAACTTTTGTCACCACATTGCACTCATGATGTATTGTACATATAAAAATATTAATGTATCAAATACCCTCAACCATATTGCATTGAAATTTCTAATTACCATAATCTTTCTAGGGATTAGGGATTGAGATTATTTTAATGATTTCACAAAATATGAGCACATGATAATTCCCTCACATTTTTTCTTGCATTGGAAATGTTTTTCTATTTCTTTTTCTCTTTCTCTTTCTCTTTCTCCTTGTCATTCAACCAAAGTATATGTTGACATTTGCATATGGAAATTTAGTTTCTCATACTTTAAGCTATATTTCATGTATATAATTTTAGGATGTTTCAAAGTAGTTTAAGATATCTAAGAGTTATAATGAAAATTCTAATTTTTGAAAGATCTTATAACTTTGAGACAAGAAAATTTTAGTAATCAACAAGTTGTATCATCTTTCTCTCTCTATCTCACTCATTATTTATCTCTCTATCTCTCTTCATCCCTCTCTACTTCTCTATATCTCACCTATCTCTCCCTCCCTACCTCTCCCTCCATCCCCCCCTCTCTCTCTCCTTCCCTGGACACTAGAGAGAGAGGTAGGTAGAGGAAGGGAGAAGAGAGATAGAGATAATTAGAGAGGAAAGGAGTGAGGGTGTGAGAGAGAGATATGGAAGGAGAGAGCAAGGAGGAGAGAGAGGGAAGGAAGAAGCGAGGGTTGGAGAGAGAGCAGGGTGGGATAGGTGACATAGAGAGAAGTAGACAGTGAGAGAGGGAAGGAGGGAGGGTGGAAGAGAGAGGGGAGGGATGGAGTGGTAGAGAGATAGGGAGAAATAGGTATAAAGATGGAGATGATATATAGAAAGAATGGGAGAGGTGGAGATAGAGGATGGGAGAGGAGAGATAAAGAGATGTAGAGAGGGAAGGAGGGAGGGAGGGAGATAGAGATGTGTGAGAGAGAGAGAGAGAGGTAGTGAGTGACTGAGGGAGAGGTAAGTAGAGAGAGGGAGAGGTGATATAGAGAGAAGAGAGGGGGGAGGGATGGAGAGAGAGGAGAGAGAGAGGGAGCAAGAGAGGGATGAAGGGAGAGAGAGAGAGGAGAAATAAACGGGGGAGAGAGA
>VDFB02292527.1:16759195-16917653 GCA_007258455.2 Sequoia sempervirens | reverse complement strand
AACCCTTGCACAAGTGAACACCAATGATGCCAAAATGCTGCTCCCAAGAAGGCGAATTAGGCTTGCTCTGGTGTTGGTGCAATTCTGAAGCAAACACAACACCAAACTTTCTCCAAATTCTCAAATTTTCCCTTCAATGCTAGTCACCCTTCTTCCCAACTATGGCACACCACTTCTAGGGCCAAACCGTAGTTATATCACCCTCCAAAATGTGCCAACAAGTTTGATCCAAAGATCTGATTGGAATTTTTGCTTTTCTTCAAATGGTGCCTATGAAGTACATGCAGGCCTCTATTATGAAGCCTTCCCAAGATGAATTAGGTTTTTTTCCAACTCACCTTATATCCTCAAGGGTTTTTCGTCCTTGGAATATGATGCAAATAAATTGCAAACCAAAAGGAATAAGAAAATATGCTGAATGATAATAATCCTCCAAATAATTTGTATATATATCAACTTCCCCTTTTAACTCTCCAAATTGGCTGACCCAAATTGGGCGCCAACTTCTTATTTTAAATTTTCTTTTTATTTTAATTTTATTTCTCCAATTGGGTGCCAAAATTTGAAATTTGAAATATTATTCTATAATTTTAATATATTTTTTTTCCCTTGTAACTCTCAAAAGGAGGTCACCCAACCCCAAATAAAATATATAAAAATACTTTAGCATCACCAAAATTCATAATAAATATCTTTTAACCTCCTCTTTGAGCGTCAAAATAAAAAAATAAAAAAATATTATTTTTCACTTTAATTTTCTTGCTCGCCTTCAAAAGGGAAATTACAAATTTCTATTCCCCAAGATGAGGTTGTTATCAACTCTTATTTTGTCGATGATAGTATGTTGTTTTTACAAAATTATGAGGAAGATTTAAATAATGCTTTGGGCATCCTAAATCTATATTGCTCCATTTCCGATTCTCAACTTGCTCACAACAAGATTGAATTTATGATGTCTCGATCTGGGCACAATCCTAAATGGATTCCTAAGGAGTGGAGGAAAATTAAACATTGGCAGATTACTAGATATCTTGGCATTCCATTTGGTGTAGGGGTTTCACTTTCTAACATGTGGGGTTGGTTCCTAAACAGACTTAAAAATAAGCTATTTAATTAGAGCAACAAATTCTTATCATTCGTTAGAAAAATCCAAGTCGCCAACAATTTTTTTATTTCTACCCATGTTTACTTCTTGTCATGCTAGATGCCTTATAAGAAAAAATAAGAAGATTTGAACAAATTAATTAGGAATTTTCTTTGGTGCAAATGAGATGGCAATGTCGGTTTTATTGTTTCTTCTTGGTCTCATTGCATTCAACCAAAACACAAGGGTAGTTTAGGAATTAGCGATTCCAAATCTCAAGGGTTGTGTTTGGTTTGCAAAATGGATTATTAGAGCAGCTATAGGGGATGAACCATGGAATTTTTTTGTGAATAACGGGATTTTTCAAGCTGCAACAAATAAAAGATGGTAGTCAGTCAATTGGTTTGATAACATTATCATGTCCCCCTTCTTCAAAGTCAAGGCCTTCTTTCTTTTATAGTCCATTTGGATTGCTTGGCAGCAGGTTTGTCAATTTCTTTAGTGGAACAACTTCTCTCTGCACCATGGCTTCAACTTTGTTTCTTCATCCATCTGGTGGAATATACTTGTTAGTTACCACAACCAACCACTTGCAATGTGTTTTCCTAAACATGCTTACTATTTGTACAAGAAAGGTATTCGTCAATTTAAAGACATTTGGGATTTTAGCACTTTTGAATGGGCTTCATGGCTGAAAATCAAAGAGCAGGATAGGTTGAACGCCAAGTACAAAGCATTTCTTATATTTGTGCAATCATTAGTTCCTCTTGAGTTATCTATGAAAATTTGTACTCTTAGGGAATGCAATTTTTTTTAATGATTGGAGATGGCTATCTTATTCTCATCTCAATTATCTCCTACTAAAGAAAATCTATCTTCTTTCCCTGCCTCATTGGAAGATGATTCCTCGCCTTAATCATAAATGGAAATGCAGATTTAGTGCCAAGAAGTGGACCAAAATGAGTGCACAAATATGAAAATCTAAAATTGACACTGAAACTCAATTGTTGGCTTGAAAAGTTTTACATCATAAACTACTGGTTGGAGATAGACTAAGATGCATTATGATTCAGTCAATTAATTGTCTATTTTGTTTATGTATCTGAAATATGAAACACATTTTTTGGGATTGTCCTTTTGTTGAATGGAATGCTATCTTTAAAAAATTTCCTGCTATTTTTCATCACAAGCTGAATTGGAAAGAAGCCCTCTTAGGATTGGGTTTGCATGATAATGTGATTGTTGATTCTATCACAAGTTATTTTAAGACGTATTTGGAAGTCGAAATGCACTGTTGTGTTTACAAGCAATTATTTTTAGGAAACTGATATTCTTATGCTTTACTCATAAATAGTTTTTCAGGTTGCTTTTTTGTGTTCACAACTTCAAGATTTAGCAAGGAAAAATGTTATGGCCATGGCTAAACTTCAACAAATTCAGGATTAGGTTAATCATCTTCAAAATGACTGCAATATGAATCTATGTAAAGTGTTCCAGCTCAAGTATTAGCTTCTTGTTGCTTTTGGTCATGGCCATTTGTGGGCCCTTTGTAATTCTTATTAGATTTTATTGTTTCTCCCCTTCAGCTACTAGTTGGTAGCTGTCATTATTTGTACACTTGCTTTGTTAAATATATGAAAAAATGGTACTAATAATAATTGTATAAAAAAATAAATAAATTATTTATTGAAAAACTAGAACAATAGTATTTACTTATTGTGGTAATAATAATATAATGATATTGACAATAAATATTATTGCAAAAGATTATAATATTAGTAAAATAACAAAAATATTTTTGTGTAATGGTGAAAATTGCATACTAATGTTTTTTTCTTTATGTTTTGGGTTCATTTCGATTAAAGTGTCTTTTATGCAATCACAAGTTTAAAAGTGGTATATTTTTGTATGAAATTTACATAATTAAATTATCCTAAGTCAAATCTCATATGGACAATTCCTCAAAGATCAATTTTGATTTTGAGGTCTTCCATTTATTAACTTGGGTTAGATTTGTAGGTGCAAAACTTGTTGGAATTGTGAAAAACACACACAAGACATGATCAAACAACAAACGAGAACACTTTCCACACATGAGAGTTGCAAACAAGAATTTTCTATTTTCTCAATTTTCTTTTTTCAATACATTGAAAAGTTTTCACTAAATTGAGTAATACAATGAATGAGAGTGTTTATAGAGAACTTTAAATGAGAAGAAGATTATATCATGACAAGTGTCCCATCATATCTAATAATAGTTCAAACTAATAAAATAAAATATCACTCTTAAGTTTAGTTTAAATGCATAAAGTGAAATTAGTTTAATAATAATTAAAAATTAATTAATTATTAGTTAATGAATGATTACTCTAACACTTTCTGTTAAGTGTAACTTCAAGAGTATTTAAAAAATTAAAAAATGTGCATAAAAAACAAAGATGATTTTCGAGAACTAGGCTTAATCAGGTACCCATGTACAAACAATCTAATCTCTCATAGTTGGAGAAAAGGAGAAAACTTCATCGAAAAAACTCTTCTACAAAAGAGAGAAAGGTGAATGAAGGATTAGAAAGCTTCCAAACCAATGTTTCAAAAAAATGGGAACATGAAAAACATCGTTGAAGCATGAAGGAGTTGTAAACAACTGTCGAATGATGATAGTTATAATGTTGAAATGAAGAGCCTTCTCTGAAATAAATGATGATTAGGATAAAAAAGACAAAAATTTGCATGAGTACCCCCCATGACACTACTGAACAATGATTATATGACAAACAAAGGAAAACATTTAGCAATTGAAGATACAAAATGGTACATGAATTTGTATGAGTGACTCCAATGACACTATTCAACCATGCAAAATGCAAATAAAAAATACAAGTACCAATAGTTTGAACACTAATCAAGTGAAAATAGAAGGTTGTTTCAAAAAATAGGAATGCAAGAGTTTCTATATGGTAAGTGCTCCATCTCACCAAAATGTATGAGTAATCAATCATTGAATCCACCTAGTACATAAAAACAAATATTAGATATACAACTCACTCCAAAATGAAACCAACAAAGCATTAGCACTTCTATGCACCCCCCATAATGCAGACAAGAGAGAGTCATGATAGGTCCATTGAAACTGTGTCACCAAGAAGTGTATGAAAGAGAGCCAAAAGCATTTAAATGTGTACATAAGAGTACTTGCAACTGAAAAAAGGTGTGCAAACAAGACACACATGCATGAGACAAGAATCACTAAGATTCAATGCTGTCATGAAAGGGACACTCACTTGACAAACATGTGATGACAAAACAAAAGGTACTACACAACCCCCCATGGCATTTTGTAACATAATGCGAGTACAAAAGACAACAAGATGTGTGAAATATAAAAAAAAACACTAGAATGACACTTTATCTCAATGTATCTACAAAAGAGAAAGTGTTTACAAAAAATGTCTACAATATCCAAATAGGACACAATGCTAGAAATATATGTAAAATAGCCAAAAACAAGTCATCCCACACAAACAAAAAGTTGCTAGGAGTTAAAATGTCCAAGTAATTCACCAAAATTTGAAAACATAAAAAAATGAATAAAATGTACTTGTAGAAAAATCTGGAAAAAGTGCACGTAAAACTGCAAATAGCTTTGAAATTCCTTTGCAACGTTGCAAAAATTGTGAAAAGTGAAAAAATTGGTCAATATTTGTGAGCTCATGAGTGAAAATAGCACATCTAATTTGACAGGCTATAGAATGGACCAACATAAAAATGTGGTGATGAGATCCAAACCATTGGAAAGTACACATAACTAGTTTTTTGACGATATTTCATTTGTCCAATTTTGATATGGTACATCCAAGTTATGGCCAAGAGAAAAATTCTGCTTTAGGGCACAAAGGGGGCTTGAATGTGTCTATACCACTAATGTCATGCTGACGTCAAGAAAATATTTTGAGAATATTCCCTTTGATTGGAAAAAAATTGATCCTTGGAAAATAAAAATTGTCAAAATATACTTGCAGAAAAATTGAATATTTTCAAAAGATGCTTGCCGTTGAAAAACCACATGTCTTTTGGTTAAAGGTTGACGTCATCGTAAAAGTTGAAGGGGCGCCCGCAAGTTAAAAAAAAACAAAAATCTATTGGGTGTGGCTTACTAGTCGTTGTTAAGCATGTGTCACTGGATGATTGTTGGCAAAGTGGTCGTCGACAATGTTATGTATAGCGCTAGCGCTATAAAGCATTTTCTAATTAATTAATTTTTTAAAACTCACCATACAATATGGCATTTGGGGGGGTCGTACGACCTCTCAAATAAAAAATTGTCTCAAAAGCTCCCGTCGATGACTATAGGAAAATTTATAGTCAAATTTCGTGTGTTCAGCCTCCTAAACATAATGGTGAGCTTTATTTTGTTTCAACATGCACCGAAAAATGTCCAAGCCTAAAACCTTCAAAACGTATGAAGATTCAATATTTGAAGCCGCTATAACTTTAGTTGGAAAAAACCTTCAAAATTCGAGAAGGGGTTTGCTTAATCCACTCTTTGATACCACGTTGGAATTGTGAAAAACACACACAAGATAGGATCAAACAACAAACAAGAACACCTTTCATGCACGAGTGTTGCAAATGAGAATTTGTATTTCCTCAAAAAGAAAAACTTACAAGAGATTGAAGAGCTTTCACTAAATTGAATATCACAATGAAGGAGAGTGCTTATAAGAGAAAACCTTAAATGAGAAAGGAATTAGATCATGACGAGTGTTGACATCACATGTGATGAGACAGAGATCTAATAATAGTTCAAACTAATAAAAAAATTCTAAGTTTAGCTTAAGTGCATAAAGTTAAATTAGCCTAATAATTAAATATAAATAAATTAATTATTAGTTAATGAATGATTACTATAACAAAATTGACCTGGGTCATTTCCACATGCGGATTTGAACTGATAAGTATTAAATCTCAAATTTGAAACTTAAATCTTGTTGACTTTATAAACTAGCCATAGCGAGCTAGATTATTATGTGTTGTGTTGTCTTTAATGATATTCATCATTTTTTACAGATTAATGGATCAAGGAAAAACATTATTTAAAACAATCATGTTATTCTTGTTGAGAAGAAGGTGAAACTATTGCAACAAAGTCTTCTTCAAAGTATATTTAAATTTGAAATTGATTTTTTAATATAAGTTATCATTAAATTTTATGCAAGGATGCACAAATCAACAATAAAATCAAAATCAACAAACTATATAGTGACATAGGATTTACATAAATATACATTTTCGGGGAAAAATTGTTGCAAGATGGTGTGTCCCTTGGTCTCCTTGGGGCAGTGCGGTGCTTGGGCTCGTGACATGGCTTAACTGCCTCCCATGGATCTTCCATAAATCTAGCGGTTGTATCAGGCATTAATAGGTCGATCTTTTGGTGCAACGACAACCACAAATGTAACAATTGGTATCAGAGCCGAGGTCACGGGTTCAAACCCCTCGCTTGCATTGGGGGGGGGGGATTGTTGCAAGATAGTGTGTCTCTTGGTCTCCTTGGTGCAATGTGACGCTTGGAAAAAGAACAAGTATGATTAATCTTAATGTACATAATACAACATCAACTCATTACATTTTATTCTAACATTTTGGAAATACCTATGTACTTATAAACAATAGTATAAGCCACTATTTCATATCTCCAATATACAAGAAAAGAGACAAGCCAAAACCATAAATAGTCTCACCAAAACAATGTATACCAAAATCATGGTATTATGCAAAAAAATTGTTTGCACCTTGGAGAACATCTTTTGAGAATAGTAAATACATCAACTTCACATGGACATCACATGGGTTTAATCAATGTGTTCCCAAATAAAAAAGCATAACTACAAAGACATCTTTGACCCATAACTCCCTCATAATTCACATCCTCAAGCTTGATACTCCACTAACTCATAAATTCCATCCATTTTGACAAGATTCTCCACTCAAGCGCTAGGAGTGAAAATGTGTCTTAAATGAGTCCAAAGTCAAATGCAATTTTCATTGTTGTGCTCTATCTCTCTCATGAATGAATATGATAACTAATATCAAGATTCCTAGGACAATCTAAATACAATATTTCTCCAATTACACCCCAGGCATCCAAGTACATCTTTTAAGAGTGTTGGCGACATATAACATACACATGATTGCAAGGTAAATGAAACCTTTAATTTATCACCTATATTATCAAGAAAAAGCATTTTTGTAAAGTAATTATAATGCACTTTTATTAGTGTTATTAGAGCATACATCATCTTAGGCATCTCTATGTGGTTGCATCTTGTATTCAATTGTGGGTTCATAGTTGTTGAATTAGTTTGCCTAGGGCCTTCATTAAGGAGAATATAACCCTCAATTAAAATGTTTCCAAATGATTTCACCATCCTACTTCAAATATAGGTACAATAAATTTAAACGAATTTGCTACGATAACCCTGTTAGGAATTTCCAATAGGATATAAGAGTTAGATTACCAATTATAATGCAGATTTAAACAACAAAATAGAGAAACACATTCATAGAGGTTCAAGACAATAATTTTAACATGGTTCACCCTTTGGGCTACATCTACAAACAATAACACTTCAATTTTTTATTAAACTTCTAGTGAAATACAATTTGCAAATTAACTTAAACCTATTGCAACGTGCAACTGCAAACTCGTATTTTCTCTACTAAAAAAAATCCCACGTGCTCTATTTCATTCTCTCATCACCAAAACCGTGAATATTCCAATTCTTTCTACGTGTTGTTCTTTTCACATTCCATGTGGGCCTTACTATTGACATATTCACAAAGCCATGACTTTTCATTTCTTAATTCCACATCAATAAAACTTTTTGTTTCAGGCAATTACAAATTAGTTTTTCCAACTGAAATACAATAGGAATTTATAGAAAATTATTTATTGAAATAATAGGCAATTTTTGGTTTAGGGTGTTGCCCCCAAACCCTCATCATGGGCTTTGCCCCTAGGCCCCTGCTGAGGCGGTGGTCCCCCCAAACTTTGCAGGAGGGGCTCTAACCCCCCTACACTCCCTCATTATTAATGTGGGGGGAAGCCATGCTAGGAAAAGTGACCAAAATATTAACTCCAAAGGTTGATCAGACTGCACATGTACCAACAAACGCATTTTTTATCAAGTTTTTTCTTAGGTCTTAGTTTAATTTTGCATGCCAAATCATTTTGTAGGCGAGGGTTTGAATCACAATAAAGAGTAGTCATTTTATAGATTTTGAGGCATTTGTCTAGCCAACTCCTAAAATTCTAACACATTGTTGAATAAATTTTAACATCATTTTCAATATATTCCACCATTGGAATTTAAGCTAAATGTTATATTTAAATTATTTAAAATTTGTATTTATTATTTGAGTCCCAAGTTATTAAAATTTTAGGATTTATTATTGTTTAATTATTTTCCCTTAGACATTTATATGTGAGATGATTTATTCATCACATTTTGTGTACCTAACATACATTACCTAGAATATTGACCTTAGAGCTTACCATTCTTTTATCAAGGTTTTTAGATCTATCTTTCTGAGTTTTATAATTTATTAGATCTTACTAGGGTTTGGATTCCCTTTTCTCATGCTTCATAACTATAACTCCTTTAGAGTTTTTATTTTAACATAGAGAAGGGAGACCCATCACCCTCAAGACTCCAGGTCACGAAAGAGTCCTAAGGAACAGGTTGCCCTAATCTACCTCAGTTTTGCTAAACAGATCGAAAAGGATAAGGTACTTAGGCTGAAATGAAAGGGCATATAGCTCGCCACTATCTTTCTACTAAAATTGAATGTTCATAGGGTCAGAAGAGCCAATTTCCAAGGTTTGGTTGTTGTTCAGACAACGCACTATATGAGGATGAGAATGCGGATCTCAAACTCGAACACGACACACTAGTGTCTATATAGACATGGGTCCAGAATACAGGCAAAAGCTACAAGGAAATCTACTAACTACTTGACTATGCAATATTTATACTTTGACAGAGACTAAAAAGGGACATAAACAATGAATATGCCAAAAGAAGACTAAGAAGTAAAGTATTGTGAAAATGAAAAGGAAGGTGAGAAAATGTATCTTTTCACCCACGAGTTGAATATTCAAATAGCTCCACTCGAAAAACACCAGCTACACACAAGGAGATGGAAAAATGTTTTAGAGGACTGTCTCAATCAGTCCCCCGCTTTAGTGTTCCCACGTCTACGAACAACTAGATAGCCACAAAGTGTAGAAAGTAATAAAGGAAAGTATAAGAAAAGTAAATAGCACAAACAACTAGTATGCTACTTGATAAAAAAGATGATGCAAAGAGTGAGCAACAATGAATGATATCACCTTCACAGCTATGAGCACTCAAGGCAAGTAGTGTAAGGAAGAAGCTTGAAAGTCCCCAATGGTGGTGTTGTTGCAATGAGAACGTGGTGTAGGAGCACTACAACAAATCCCTGTGATTTGCTCCATTTTTTGCTTCCACCCACTGTTTTGATGTATTTTTTGCCAATTTTTTGGAAATGTCGGCGCTATTTTTTGGCATTTATTTGCGTCAATCAAGACAAGTCAGTGCTAATTTTGGTGCTACTTTGCACTGACATTAGCACCTCCTTTAGTGCCGATATTGGCTTCGAGTGTGGTGCCACCGTTAGAGCCGCATTTGGCTCCAAGTTTAGCTTCGTGTTTAGCATCAGTTTAGACACCCCTATGTCGAAGAGACTTATTTGTATGTTTCATCGACAATGTAAAATAGTGAAATGTCAACAAGATACAGGAATATCGAGGAGATAATCACTTACGTCACATCGACAAGGTATATCTACAAGTGCTCAGCGAAACACAACTCTTGGATATAACAAAGTAATGTCGATGAGACATTGAGATATTGGTAAGACAAATAAGATTGTCTCATTGACACTCCTCAAGTAATGATCAAAAGCATACATCACTATACCGCCGGGAAGGTGAGCAACATATGTGGTAGAGCGGTATACACCACAACCCCACAACAAGAAGCCTTGAGCAAGGCGGTAGTGCGGTAAACAACAGAAGGGAGGGGAAAAACACCGCCATACCATAACAATAATCATGAGTCTCCTCGACATGGCAGAGTTACACTGATATATAAAGAAATACCGCCAAAGGAAAATATCAATGAGACAGTGGCATATTGGCAAGAGATATTAACTTGACTCATCAACACCGTCAACCAATATTAGAGGAACATAAGATCTAATGTCGATGAGACATTGAGATATCGGTAAGACAAATAAGATTGTCTCATCGACACTCTTCAAGTAATGATCAAAAGCATACACCACTATACTGCAGGGAAGGTGAGCAACATATGCGGTAGAGCGGTATACACCGCAACCCTACAACAAGAAGCCTTGAGCAAGGCGGTAATGCGGTAAACAACAAAAGGGAAGGGAAAAACACCACCATACTGCAGCGGCTATAATAAGAGACGGCAGTAGTACAATAATCGTGGCATCATTACAATTTACAACACTAAATGCAACAAATCACATCAGTCACAATCCATTTGAATAAATCATTTGAATATAGCCTGCCAAAATACTCTAAAACTCTAATAAACATACTCTAAAATTTTTGTTGAAATCTTATTTTCAGGCATAGCTTGCCAGAATGGAGTTTTCATTTTAATAAACATACAATAAAACCTTTGTTGAAACCTTATTTTCAGGTATA
Organism: Sequoia sempervirens; assembly: GCA_007258455.2. Lineage (NCBI taxonomy): Eukaryota > Viridiplantae > Streptophyta > Pinopsida > Cupressales > Cupressaceae > Sequoia > Sequoia sempervirens. Next base: position 16,906,809 of record VDFB02292527.1, on the reverse strand, counting down.
GCCTGCCAAAATGGAGAAGTGTTTTAGTAAAGAATGACAAAGAATGGTAAGGAGATGTGCGTGATAGGAGGCATAGGATTCATTGCTATTTATCTCATTCCTGCTATGATCAACAAGGGTTACAATGTTCATGCTACTATTTGTAATCCAGGTATTTAATTGACATATGTTTGCATAATCTCAAATTCCTTCAAATGCTTTTGAAGTATCAATGTATCCTATATAGGGTTTAGGATGACTTCTTTTAATTTAAAAAAAGAAATCATATGCTTTTGAAGTATCAATGTGTCCTATATAGTGTTTAGAATAATTTCTTTTAATTTAAAAAATAAATAAATGATGTATTTTCTTGTGTTTAGATAATATGGAGATCTCCTAAATCTTCCCTAGCACATTGTCCTCTTTCGCACTGTCTTCATTACTCCAGCTGCTAGGGTTTTGCATTTGACATCTTTAATATCTTCATGATAGTGGCTTTTAAATAGATCTCAGTCTTTGCTTTAATCTTTACCATGTAACCCTTGAGTTCCATAATCCACCTTCAATCTCTTCTAAGAATGTTATCTTAAGCTAGACTACATAGTATGCATATAAAGCAACTCCATACCTGCCATTGTTCCAAACCACCACTCACCGCCTTGCTTAAAATGTTGCCTCCATAAGCACAATAGCATGTTTTAAAATCATGGTTTCCAGTGATTGACCATTAAGGTCACTACTTTCATTGAGATACAATGAGAATTTTTTCTTCAAAATTAAGGCATTATGCAAGATAACATTGTGAATTGTTTGTTGTGTACAATTTGATTTTCTTGCACATTTACTACTTTGCTAACTACCTTTAAGACTGGATAGTGCACCATCAGCTGCAATCTCAAACAACTCACTCACTGTCACTTGAAGATTCCTTTGATGAGCATCCTTGTATAAAATCAAACTATGCCCTATAGATTGCCTACTTACTAATATAGGGGACTCATTGTTTCATGGCGTTTTGAGTTTTATTTAGAAGGGGTTAATATGTGGCATTTTTATGTGCAGGAAGAATAGATTGTGATGTAACGTTCGGGTATGGAGGGTTCAGGAAAAATTGGATTGCTATCAGTGTCATAACTAGGTTGGATTGTACCTTGAGCCAATGTGAAACACTTCCAGGTGTTTTTGCTCGAAAGCAGAACCTGCGTGTAGGAATTTCCAAATATCCGATAGAGGAAGTTCCTACATTCTAAAGATAAAATCATAAATCTACTTATCCAGTTTCTGATCCAACCTGACATCTTTAATATCCGATAGAGAAAGTTTGTACATTCTAAGATAAAATCATCAATCTACTTGTCTTTGTACAATAGCTTGTTTGAATTGTTTCTTTAACAGTTTTAGGGCCACGTCCACGTACATATCTTCTTCTTTTACTAGTTGAACGCTTAGGCTCTACATTTGCTCCAATCTCCATCTAAAATAATCAACATGCATTAATTTATGATTGTACCTTGAGCCGGTGTGAGACACTTCCGGGTGTTTTCACTCCAAAGCATAACTTGTGTGTAGGAATTTCCAAATATCCGATAGAGGAAGTTCCTACATTCTAAAGATATATTATATTTAACATTCCTTATTTTCTATGAAATAGTGTATATATTCTTGTACTTGTAAATATTCTTTTACTGTTATGTCTATTAAAGAAAACAAAGTTTGAATAAAAAATGCTTCACCCTTTTTTGTAAGTGAGTATGTGAATTATTGTTTAAGGAAAAATACTACAATATTTCCATTTTCAATTTACTAGTTTCAAATCTTCATTTGCTATGTATATAAAATTGTATGCGCTCTTTATCTCTAATGACATAAAATAGTAATGTCATCAGAATCGGGGTTTTCAATTTCAGCACCATCATTGTCCACACTTTTCATATCCTGTTCACTTTTAAGTACAATCATCAAAATTTTATTTTTATTTCTTGTCCTAGTTAATCTTGATTCCTTTCAGCACAACACAGTAGGTTGCATGTTAAATTTCAAACATTTTCTTTACATTTTTTTGTATATATTATTTTCTCAGTGCATCATTATGTAACAACAATTTCACTTCTGAGATATACAGTAAAAATAAATGAAAGCACATGTTTGCTTTGTCAATGGAAATGTATGGTGAATACCCTATGTCTTTCAGATAAGTGTGCAAGCGAAATAAGACATAATTGATTGAATCTGATTTTCTATTGTACAATTGTTTTTTTATGCGGAGGCTACAACAACTTATCATGGATTAGTTTTGGCTAAGAAACAAGGTGTTTCTAAACTATGGCTAGAGGGGGACTCTCTTAATGTGATTAATTGTCTCATGATGAAATTTCCTCCTCCATGGTCAATTGCCAATTTTATTAATGACTCAATATCTATTATTAACTCTTTTGAGGAGATCAAAATCGCACATGTTTTTTGTGAAATGAACATGATGGCTGATGGGGTTGCCAACATGGGAGTGGCTAAGAGATCTGAGTAGGATTCTTTTGAATCACTACCTCTTAATCTTAAGTGTATTTCTAATGATGACTAGCTGGCTTGTTTCTAGGCAAGATGTTCTTGGGAAAGGTTTTTCATTATGATTTTAAGTTGGGTTTTGCACGTCGACCCTTTGCTCTTTCAGTTTCATTATTCTTTCCTTGGTTTTTGTAGAAGGATGGACTGGCAGTTTTGGTAGAGAATTCAAGGCTCGTACCCTGATGTAATGAATTTCTTTGTGAAAGGATGGAATGGGAGGTCTCTGCGTTACCAGGGTGTTGAGTTTCAAATTGAAGAGGATTTTATTGCGGAGGTAATTGGTCTTTCAGTTGTTGGGAGAAAGTTTTTCAGAGACAGGGGAGCGATTAAGAAGGCTTTTGCAAATTTCTTTAAACATGACGAGAGGAAGAAGGTTAACGAAATTGGAAGTGGAGGTTATGCTAGGAAGTCCCTGGAGCCGCTTTGGAGGGACCTCGTGTTGGCCATTATGCACTACTTCACCCTTGAAGGTAGATTCTCTGTGGTTTACACTCACCATTTTATACTCTTAAATCATTTTAGGCATAATGTTTCGGTCTTGTTTCCTTTTTACCTGTTACATTCTATGGAGAAGAGTATTGAAGACCACAAAAAGAACCCTAAGAAGGAGGTTCTTCATCAAGGGCTTATGTGTTTGATTTTTGCTCATATCAAGCTAAAGTTGATCTTGGTCTCCCCTAAAACTCCTGGTAAGAAGGAAGTTAAAAATGATGGGTATGAAACAGGGGACTCTGCCAGTGAATGGGTCGGTAGTTCGGAGGAGGAAGAGTCAAAATATGAGGATATGTTTGTTGGTGAAGGAGGCTTTGAGGAAAGGGATGAGGAATCAAAAGAATGGGGTAAGGGCTATGAGACTGATGTGGAGTTGCGGGAGACTATGGCTAATTTTGTTAGAAAATATTTGAAGGGGAAAACCAAAGGCATGAAGAAAGTTAAAGCTTCCGCCAAAAGGAAAATTGAGGTGGTTGCCCCTTGTTCGAATGTGAATCCCGCGTTGTCTTCTGGAAAAGAAGGTTTGAAGGGTTGTCATCATGTGGGTGATAAGGGTTTGAAGGGTTGTCATCTTGTGGGTGATGTGGATCCTTCAAATTTTGATTGTGTTTAGAATGCTTCGTTGGGGAACCCTGTTCCTGGTAAGGATGGTCTGCTAGAGAGCTCCCCAGTGCAAGAGCTCAAGGTGCTAATTAATTTGGGTGGTCAGTTGAGTGGCCTTGCTGATATGGGTAACTCTAAGATGGAGGTGAAGCCTAATGAGATCGGCCCCGTGGATATGCAGGGGATTGATGCAGTTAATTGTTCTCAAGATTTTTTTGTTGTGGAGAAGGAAGTGAAGAAGGAACGTCTAAAGGCGTTAGCTAATTTGGAGAATCTGACAGATAAGGAGAGGATAAAGGTGGATGTTGTGGGTATCGAGGATTCCCCAGCTGAAGAAGATTATGGACAAAATAGGGATTATTCTGATGCCTCTGTTGACTTGGCGCAGAAGGGTCAGCCTCCGGTTAACTGGGATGAAATTGACATGAATATGTTTTGTAGAATGGCCGAAGATGGGACGAGAAACCTGCTTTCCCTGGTTCAGTGGTTATTTTTTGGGGTTAAGGAGCTCAATCTTCAGACGAAAAATTGGTAGGATGTTTGTGTTGCTATGCTAAGAGGTAACCAAAAGGAGTGGGAAATAAAAGGAAAAGTGAAATCAGTGCATATTAAGCTTGATAAGCTACTGGCTGATGCTGATCATTTGGGGGTTTCTCATGAGGAAAGAATTTCCTCTTTGGAAGTTATTGTTAGTAAAATTTTAGAGGACAGAGTGGCAAGTCTGGAGGATAAAATGGGAAAGATGTCAGAGGACTTGAAAACGGTGGTCAATATCAACAATAACTCTTTGAAGACCACTACTATGGGTCTTTATATTTTGAATGAGAAAGCGTTGAATTGGACCGGAAAACTGCCTGACTTGGGTAATATGGAGGAAAGGATTGAAGAGATTAGTGGCTCTTACCTGGTGGAGAAAGCAGAAACTTCTACTTCTGTGCTGGAGAAGGACATATAGGCGGGTTCGTGCCTTAGGACGAGGAGCAAGATGAAAAAGAGGGTTGTTGTTGTTGTTGAGGAGCTGAAGGATGTTATCAGTATCCATGAGGAGGTCATCAAGGAGAACATGGCCTTAGCTAATGTTTTAGATAATTTGTTGTAGTTTGGTTCAGCAGGTTTGCTAATGTTCCATCTTATGTCAGCTTTTTGGTTTTTTGGGCTGTTGGGCTTAGTGGTTTAATTTCTCTTGCAACTTGGCGTCGTTGTGAAGGGTTTCAGGGCCCATTCAAAACCTATTTTCCCTTATAAAAAACTGATTCAATTTGATTTTCTATTGTAAAATTGTTTTTTATGTGCTTTTTACTTTTTGCATGTGGATTACCCTTAGAAAGAGACTACTTATCTTTTCTTAAATGAAGCCTTTACATTTCTTCTCTATGAAAGGAATTTACTACTTGACAACAGGTTCGTGAACTTCATACAAATTAATATGGAAAATAAAAAAAACTTGCTAGGAGAATAAAATAGGTTTTCAATTGCCCAAGTACAACATAATATTACTGAAGCATTTCAAAGTTTAGGCATTTGAGATTCATGGATCTCCTTGGAGGTTACCCACCTAATATAATAATAGTAAATTAGTATGAACCTTTAGTCATAAATTAAAATGCAATATAATATCTCTATGTCTCTCACACATGAATGTTTCATATAACCACATACCTTGTAAATGCTGACAATTGACTTATGGCATTCCTTAAGTCAACTATAAGACATGAATCCCCCTAATTGCCAATGGCATGATATGCTATCAAACACATTTATGAAAATTAATAACATTTGATTTTCATAGTCCATGATAGTTATGTAAAAAATTTCACACAACGTATCCATAAATCTTACTCACATAACATTTATGAAAAGGTCATTAGTAATTTTTTCTCACAAAAAAAAAAAATCAAAATAAATTTAGTGCTTAATCAATGTTGTCTCATCTATTTCCATGTACTTTCCTCTCAGCGATTTAGTATTTTTATGTCATCCACGTCCTCTCTCCATGGATTCCTCTATGAATAAAAATGCTATCACAAAAGCTTTCACCACATTACCGCCAAGAAGGAAGAAGCAACTTGCAGGACCGCGGTAAAAAATGCTCTACCACACCAAGCTGATGAAGGAGTCGCAGGACAACGGTGGTCACCGCACTATCATATGCCAATGGTAGAAGACTTGCGGGAGTCACTGCAACACTGTCAGGAACAAAAGGAAGACTCACATTCCGCCATAGAAGCTTTCACTACACTACCACTGAGAAGGATGAAGCACCTTGCAAGACTGCGGTAAAACTGCTCTACCGCACCGAGCTGATGAAGGAGCCACGAGACAGTAGTGGTCACAAACAAGAGTTTGGGCAGGGAAACATTTTGATTTTCCATTACCCAATGAATATAAATTCAGCATTTGTAAATCACTTCAATTATATATCTTTTCCTTTCACATAAAATAATGTAAATCACTTGTTTGAACACTGCAACTGAATACAGAATGAAAGCATCTCTTTTCTTTTATGCAACTCTTTAATGTTGTAATTGAATCAGACAACTTAAACATATTGCATCTTGGAACTCCAAAATATTTTAAATACTTGCAATGATTAAACATTTGCAGAGGTTAATTTTGAATTTTCACCTTAAAATAAAACTTTGAACAAAACAACTCCATCAAATTGAGCTGTAGTGAAAATTTGATAATAATTAGTTTACATTCATTTACTTGCATTTGTAAGCATTCATATTTTTGTGTCATTACCCGTGCATTTTTTTGTGAGTAAATGGTGAAAGAACATTGTATCCTTATCCACATTTTATAATTCATGCTGATTTTTGTTCCTTGGAAAATAATATAATTGATTTCACATGAATTATCAAAATAACTACTTGATAGAAAATAAAGAATTTTTTATGATTTTATACAAGTGTAGCTAGCTAGTGATGTCGAGAAATATTTGCATTGTTTGGTCAGTGTAATCGAATTGAGGATGAGAACTTTGAGTCAAAAGGCTAGACTAGGAAAAATTTACAATGATAGGTGCTCAATTAGGTGCACTTGGTGCCGCCTTAGGCGCCCCAAACTGATTACATTAACGGCCAAAAGTTGGTGCTCAAGTTGGCGTTGAGGAAGAAATTAGATGACAAAAAAGGGAAAAAAGAGAAAAATGTCGAAGAAATCAAAATTTAAAATTAAAAAATTTCCCGCATGAAGGAAGAAATCAGACGACATAAAAGGAAAAAAGAAGGAAGAGAGCAGGGCGCTACCAACAACTGAAGAGAGCACGAAGCCAAGATGCACGAAGGAAGTCTGGTGAGGAGAGTATGCAGGTATTTGAATTTTCTCATAAGATTATATCAAATTTATTAAATGATATTTAATTTTTTTTTTCTTTAATTGGTGATAATTTTTTTATTTTATTTAATATAAATCAAAATATACAAAGCTCCAAATAAAAAGTTTTTCCAGCACCATCACATCATGTCTATTAAAGTAGAATAAAAACCTACGGATCAAAAAGCCCTACCACAACTGCCTGAAAACTATCCAACTAAACTACTACCCAAACACCAGCTGTTTACAATATTGAAACCAAAAACAGGGCTTAACCCCTTAAGCTTATACATCAATATCTAGCTTAAACGCAGTAAACTAGTTTACACGAAAGTTCCAGAAGCGTTGCCTAGATGCAATGGGCACATTTCCGTGAGCGACTTCACCTTCTTTCTCGGACGCAAGAACTTCGTCTCACACAATTCCTCTCTGGCAATGGCTTTGAGTCCCACTATTATCTCCTCAGTCTCCATTAATTCAACGCATAGTTTCAAAGCTTTCCACCCCCGTTCCACACCCTCTCTCCACACGGCTTTGGTTCTTCCTTCTAGCCACCTAATGAAAGGGTGATTTATCTTTGCTACTTCTGGGTCCACACCTTCCATGCCTTCGCTCACAAAGCCTTTTCCTAGTATAGCCCTTTCCAGGATACTCTCCATGTTCACTAAGAAATCCCTATGCACCAATGCTTTCATCACTTTCCTTACAACCTCCATTGGCTCTCCTAAGTCCAGTCCCCATGCCATGATCAGAGAGTATATATCCATATTAGTTCGATATTTGTGCTTCAAATCTTCGAAGCCATTACCTAGAATGATTTGCATAGATTGTGTCACCTTCACATCCTTGTACAAGAACAAGCCACACAGTCTCTTCATCGTCACTTTTCCATCAAAAGGATCCAATTTCCTCCTCACTTTCAAAGTAAAGTTGGCCTCCATTTCTTCTCTGGTACGTTAGCCACCATAATACTTCACACCGCTGTCCCACAAACCAAGAAGCATCGAAGGAAATGAAAGAAAAAACTTCATTACATACCAAATTTCCAGTTATCAACATTAATGCCGAACGTACGTCCAACACTGGCAAAAAGAGCTAATTCTTTGACAATTTTGAAAAACATTCCTTCAATAATTTGAAAGTATATATAATATGTTAAATGATATATATTTTTTATTTCCTTAGAAAAAGTAAATGATTGCATATTAATTAGTTTAAAAGTAATAGTCTTCAATAAATTTATCTGGATCATCAGTAATAGTCTTCAAAATTGGCCACCAGTTCAAGTTCATTCTACTTTCATAATACTTTATATCCATGAAAACCAAGCTCTCTAAATGGTATATCAAAATCTAGTTCAAAATATTTTAGATGAGGCTGCTCCTATAGCTCTCTTACTCGCTTGACAAATCCTTGAAACTCTGACTTCTTAACATTCAAAAGATAAATGGAATGTCCTCAACACCTAGTAGAGCTATCCAAAAAAGCTAATTAAAAGCTAACCCAGTTTTTTAGTTTAATAATTTAATTATAAAGTTTAAAATTTGAGTGCTAATTTTTTTGTGTTATTGGCTTATTGCAGGTTGCAACATTGTTTAATATTTATATCTATAAATTGTCTCTATCACATTAATAGTGTGTCAAAATGGAAAGGAACTTGTTGGAAGTAGTATGCTCTAAATTGCCAATACTTAGTGAATCTAGATCCATAGTTAGTAATGTCCAAACAAAACTTGTCCTAGTAGCCATAGGGAAATAGGCATGGGGGAAGGCTTAGGTAATCAGCTAATAGTATGATAGCCTCCTGTGTAACCCAGTGATTATTACCCATTAACTTTTCCCATTTCCCTATGGCTGCTGGGACAAGTTTTGTTTGGACATTACTAACTATGGATCCAGATTCACTAAGTATTGGCAATTTAGAGCATACTACTTCCAACAAGTTCCTTTCTATTGTGAATGTGATAGAGGCAATTTATAGTTATAGATATACTTAGTATTGGCAATTTGGAGCTTAACACTTCCACATTTCTTTAATCAATTTGGAGCAAAAGACTAAGACTGCTCAAATGACATTGCAGCCAGGTAAATATTTATTAAGGGCATAATAGTAGTATACTTGTGTATGTGTATTTCCTTAAGCTAAAATTTGCATTTATACTTAAGTGATCGATGTATACTTGTGTATGTGATCAAATTTTCTTCTATTTAATGATATTATTGTGTATTTAAGGTCTATTTAGTAAAGGGTACATTAAACAAGTTTTAAATCCTTAAAAATCTTTAAATTTCTAGGGTTTTTTAATTTTGCCAAGTCTGCGTTGAGTCCTTGAGTCGAGTCACCCTAGCCGAGTCTGAGGCGAGTTCGAGTCTCATTACTATGGTTGTGATACAAAAAAAATGTGCTTACACATTGGCTAAATATATCCTCATCAAAATGACCAAAAAGAAATTTCAAATTTGTAAGTAAACTCTGACAGTCAAGAAAAATAATCATAAAAATTGGAAGTAAACTTTGGAAGACATGTAGGTGAACTTAATTCATCTGAATTTATGCCTCTTGGAAAACATCAGAATCTCCACTTCTAAAGTTTGTACCACATCCATTACCTCCACATAAAACTGGACATCCTTGGTCTTCTTGGTTCCCACGCCATGATATGGTTATGCAAATGAAAATGAAGCAAAGTAATCATCTCCTTCTCCACTAGCTGGAAGAATGCATGCTTAATGTTTTGATACATGATATCAGCTCTCTCTTCTGCTCTCATGGTTGAATACCGAAATCCATTATGGTGGGCCTCCAAAGTTCCAGTCATCTTTCATCCTCTTCCACCAAATATTGGCCTAATCCACACGTTTTCCAGCCTAATTGGCTTTGTTTTTGAAAGCTGGAGTTTCTCCAGAGTCACCAATGTAGCTCTCTCTGCCTTTTCAGAATCTTTCATTGCTATAGATCGTCTCTGGGATTTAATCATTTGTGCCACATGGTTGATGTGCTTTGAATCCTTGCATCTAAAGGAAATTTCCTTAACATAATATTGCTAGGGAATTTCAATGTTGCCATTGTAGTTGGCATTAAAGCCGATACGTGCAACATTGAAAATTATCCTTATATAAGAATTCCCTCCATCTTGTTGGCTTGTAACACTCTTGATGGTGGCTACATGAAATCTGATTCTGATTCATCTTCTACATCAGAGGGTTCATATCCTTGATTTGACTCTTCTAAATTATTAGAATCAGAATCACTAGCTTCCATATTCAAAAATTCCCAACCAACATCTTCAATAAATTTATCTGGATCATCAATAATAGTCTTCAAAATTGGCCACCAGTTCAAGTTCATTCTACTTTCATAATACTTTATATCCATGGAGTTCAACCATTCCTTGATGCCATCAAGTGAAGATTGAGGAATGACGTCAATGCAGAGTGCATCCCACTTGAAGTCTTTGAAAAAAATAGCCATATCAAATTCCTTTTTCCCAAGTCCTATTTTCTCAAGGTTAAGAATCTCAGTCTCACTAATAGAGATTACTAAGAAAGGTAATTCCACCAACTCTACCAAACAGTTTACCGTAGGAACAATAAAAGCAGAGGCTTTGAAAGGAACTCCATGAAAACCAAGCTCTCTAAATGGTATCTCAAACTCTAGTTCAAAATATTTTAGATGAGGCTGCTCCCATAGCTCTCTTACTCGCTTAACAAATCCTTGAAACTTTGTATTGATTTTATTTTTCCTATCCCTCTCTTGCTGTTCTTCCTCAATTTCATTAGGATCATACATTGACCTTCTTGCGCCTCCTAAAGTTTGGACCACATCCATTACCTCCACATAAAATTGGACATCCTTGGTCTTCTTGGTTCCCACACTGTGATATGGTTATGCAAATGAAAATGAAGCAAAGTAATCATCTCCTTCTCCGCTAGCTGGAAGAATGCATGCTTAATGTTTTGATACATAATATCAGCTCTCTCTTTTGCTCTCATGGTTGAATATTATTGAAATCCATTATGGTGGGCTTCCAGAGTTCCAGTCATCTTTCTTCCTCTTCCACCAAATGCTGGCCTGATCCACAAGTTTGCCAGCCTAATTGGCTTTATTTTTGAAAGCTAAAGTTTCTCTTGACTCACCAATATTAGCTGTAATTTTTTTGAAATTTTATTATGGTATGTGCACTTTGATATAATGTAATATGTTGTAATATTAGATATATAATAGAAAAATAAATTATTGCATAAAATAAATAACTTTTCATTTTCAAATGTTTTTTTTTGTAGAACACAGGTCTTCTAGAGGATCAAGATGATCCTCAACATGATATAGATCCACAAAATATTGGTTATGCCGGTACATATCACATGGCATAGGATGATGATGATGCAGATATGGAAGACACTGAGGCTGATGATAATGATGGTGACGATGACGACGACGACAATGATGATCACAGTGGTGATGATGATGATGAGACAGTTGGTGATAGTAACCAGTGACATTCATGATCATATAGACTCCATCATGGATCGTTGTTGATATATCGTTATTGTAGACACCAAAATTTGGTTTAAGCCTGCAACTTCAATATTCTTCATAATTCATATTCTTCATGGTCATGATTAAATAATGTTAATTATTTAATTATTCTCTATAGTTTGTTAATTCTTATATTAATTAAATAAACCCTTTTTATTTAATTATGTTACTAATTAACCTTATCCTTCTTGTCAAATTAAATAAATTCTTATTTAATTTACTCTTTATCATACTTCAACTATAATTAAAAAAATTATTTATTTATTTAATTATTCATTTAAATCCTTAATCACTTAATTAAATAAATCTTATTTATTTAATTATTCTTCAAATATCAAATCTTGAATTAAATGAATTATTTAATTCATGAATTCTATTTTAACGCATTCCTCTATATTTAGATAATTGTGTGAGTTATCTAAGTATTCACTTTTACTCAACTCAAAGATCTATTCAAATCGCTTAGTTAACTCTTGATTTAATGTCCAAGTGGCGTTCTCGAGTAACCTCTTCGTCAAATCATTCAGTCCTCTAGTTCTAACTCATTTGCGTGTACATGCAGATTAATTAAATATTCCTATTTAATTAATTAAACCTTGTGCATGCATTCGAACAAGAGTTTCTTTAATCTATCTTTATCTTTGTCATGCAAAGATAATTCTTTGATTTTTGAATACTAAACTGGAAGATTAAATCATTGATTTAATCTTTAATTCTATATCTAATTTATATCACTCGTGTCGATACTGACAGTTATCATAATGCATGACTAATCAGTCAATCTCAACCGTCCGCTGATCTTTCAATCCTGGCCTGTCGTTCGAATAATCAATTTTCTATAAATTGATCTGTCATTCATCATTCCAATCTCTCTAGTAATCTTATAACTTTTGTGAGCACTTATTTTGAATCTTCGATGTTTTGCTAAATCACTATCATAGGCTATACTTTCACGAACTCTTGAAAATCTGAGGGCAATTATACTACACAAGCAAAATGGAGAAGGGCAATCAAGATGAATCATGGAAATACATACAAATTTGGTGAGATTGTTCAGTTTATTATGTTTTGACTTCCTTTGTTCTTTGTTGCTTAGCATTAGATTGCATTTAGATTTGCGTTGCATGCTTTCTTTTGATCTTTTCTTTCTGCACTTTCTTAGCGTTACATTTGGTGAACCCGACGTGAAGACACCATCTTCGCGTATCCGTAGATTTTTATTTTTGATTTTTGCAGGTTTTTTCGTACGGAATGACACATCAGCTTGACGAAATGTCGCAATTGAAATTCATAGACGCATCAGTTTGACGAAGCGACACAATTGATTTCCTGAACCGCATCTGACACTAGAAACGACACAACTGAAAACTTCTGACGTATCTGCAAATTCTTGAACCGCAACTGACTGGTAAATACCGAGAACGCAATTGCAAAGAAAATCAATGCATCTGACTAGTAAAACAACGACACAATTGACTGGTAACCTTTTGTTTCTATTTTCGAAAATCTCAATTTGTCAGTTGATTTGTGTGTTACTAATATCAGATTTTTAGCGTATGTCTTGAGGAGTTAACGGGTTTATGCAGGATGATTGACAAAGACAATACTGAAAACTACTAACGAATCTTTTGCAGAATGCGTGTCGAAGACCTTAGTTAATTTTTCTTAAAAGCAAATTGTTTGGTAGTGTAGCAAATCTTTCATTTGGATTAAAATTGACAAGTGTTTACTGTGTTTGGTGCAAAAGCACAATTGTGTATTACCCTCACGATTTGGTACATCGAAGTATCCTCTCCCCTTATGCATCTGTGCAATTTTGGGTGTAAGAGAAACAATTACTAACTCTAGAACTTGGGTCTGTTCTGGTGGGAAAAAATACTCACCCCAGGACGACTCAAACCGGTAGCACTTTGAACCCAAGGGACTTTCAACCGGTATATAAAAGTGGATTTTTTTGGAAAGCCCAAGAATCACGAGTATGGTTCTGACGAGATGGATCTGAAAGGGGACTCTCGCCGCATGGATCATGCCCCACGAACATAATGCCCATACTAAACACCTTTTTTTCTAGAGACCAACCATTTTTGGCCGTTGCTTGGTATAGTGTAGGGTACAGTATCATGCATGAAGACACTCACTACTGATCCCCTTGAGTAGAGCTAGCAGTTCTTGGGAGGTCATTTCCCAAAGAATTCGAAATTGGTGTGCTCGAAAGACGTTAATGAGCCGTGGAGGGGAGCCAATGCCACCAAATTTTTAAGCTATCCGCTCTCGAGAAGGAAAGGTGTTTATCACCAATCCGGGGTATTTCGGTGGGCTGTACCAAGTATACAAACCCTAGGCCTTTTGGCCTATTAGGATGTGCTTGTCTGTTGTCAACTTAAACGTTCTTTGAGTCCAAATCAAACTGAAAACACTTTGTCTTAGATTGTCCTTGTTTGCCAAAATTTGATCACAGAAAACAAAGTCAGTTTTAAAATCTCAAATCACTGAAAATACACAGAGTTGCAACTATTCACCAGAAGGTCGCAATTGAGTTTTAGAGTCACATTTGTTTTATTTTGGGTCGTATTTGTCATTTTTGGTCGCATCTGTTGAGCGTAGAGTCGCATCTGTCATTTTTAGTCTCATTTGTTGAGCGTAGAGTCACATTTGCTGGATTAGATCGCAATTGCTTTGTGAAAGACTGCATATGTTATATTCTGAGTCGTAACTGTCATTACAAGTTGCATCTGTTAGAAGGTTAACCGCATCTGTCAGAGTCAAAAATTAAACTTTATCAGGGACACACAATTGATCATCAGAAAACCACATCTATGAAATTTAACCGCAACTGATAAACTTAACCGCATGTGTGAAATCCTGCGACGCATTTGCCTGATTAGAAAACCATAATTCACAATCACTATCTAGTCAACATGGTTATACCAATCTTTCAGTTGGCATCCCACAAGCATAATTTGAAGATAAATAGGAAACGATGTTGCTCAATTTTGCATCCTTTAGGTTCATATAGTCATTACCATAGTTGTCCTAATTCAGAGTTTGGTCTCATCTTAGAATACATTTTTCCTTTGGAGTAATCTTCTAGGAACGCCATTTTTACAAACTTTAGGATAGGTCCATCATCTACACTCTAGAAAATCATAGTGTCAACGAAATATGTCATTGAACCTAGTCTTATCATTTTATCCTTTGTCCTATAGGGAGTCCTCCTAGCTCATCAGTCTAGTTAGGAAACTCAACTTATCTTTGATTTTCATCTTACATTGGTTCATTGACTTAACAAAAATTGACGCCTTGGTTAGACTTTAGGTAGTTGGTTCCTTCGTCTTGGGTTTATAGAATTGATTATTTTAGAGCCTTGCTTAGAATTTGCATCTTTAGATTTTAGATTAGTGTCATCCTAGCACATTCCTTATTTCGCATTCAGAAAATCCCAAAAACATAGACTAGAGTCATACTGTTGATAGACGTAGTTTTGCATTCCTTGCATATTGAGCTAATCTTACATGGTTGAAACTAGGTCTAAGAGAAGAGAGAGAGAAAAGATGTTGAACCCAAAAGAATTCATCAATCCATTTTCCTCAAGACCTCACAAGACTCTATTAGACAAATTCACCACTAGAAACACTCAAGGTCTCATTACAATAGAAGACATAGAGGCTGCCGCACAGGACCCTGAGTTTTCCTCTTTTGTAGATGAGTACCTAGCAAACGATCTTCAATGATACTTAGCCAAATTGCTAGGTGAAGGTGCTACCTTACCTACATGATTTGATATCAGCACCTTACAAACTCAACCTACACAAGGGACAAATACCATGACTGCTAGTACTACTATACCTCAGGTCAGCACCACTATGCCATCTGGGACACCTACATAGAGTATGATAGTCCATACATCTCCATTTGGTACATCTGACATGACATCGAGATTTAATTTCACTATAGGAAAATCATCATCCACTCCCTCCGGTCCTCTTGTTGGGAGTAAAAGACCTAAAAAATTAGCCTCTACACCATATGTCGATGTCACAAGTACAACATCCCAATCAACGACCATACTTAATGCTAGTATCATGAGCACCATACCACAATCGATGGCCATACCTAGTGCTCAAGTCACTAGTACTATACCACGGATTACACAAACATGAGGCATTCCCTCGTTCCAGTATGGCAATCAGAATCCATTCTCCCAGACTGGCAACCAGAATATATTCACTCATATTCTAAATTAGAATCCCTTTGTCCAGACTAGCAATCAGAATCCATTTACTCAGATTTTGAATCAAAATCCTTTTTCCCATATTGGTAGTCAGAATCTGTTAACACAGATCCTAGGTCAATACCAACTTATGCAGATTCTAGACCAGAACACATTTACTAACATTCTGAATCCAAACCCACCTCAAATACCAACATTCAATCAAAACCCATCGCAAGACTTTGGATTTCAGAATACATACATGGATCCGCATAATCCCCCTAGGACATCTTTGACCCAAGTTGACATCTTACAAACACAAATGGATAACATGTCGGTGTCAACTAAGAAATCCTTTTCAACAAAGGACATATGCCCATTCCCCTTTGATAGATCATTGTATATGACCCCTTTCCCTCACGGATATGTCATACCAAATCTCCCTAAGTACAATAGCAAATAGAATCCAATAGAACATATAAGGGAATTTTCTACCATATGCATAGATGTCACTTATGACCCCACATATCTTATGAGACTCTTTCCAAGAAGTCTTGTAGGGATTGCACTAGATTGGTTTTCAGGTCTAGACTCTGGCATCAGATCTTGGGGTGAACTGGTTGAGAAATTTGTGGAGCAATTCTCCTTCAACATAGACCACGAGATAAATATAGCAACCTTGTGTCACACAACACAAGATGAAGGTGAAACATTCATCGCTTTCTTCCAGAGATGGAGGACTATAGCTAGCTGATGTCTTGTCGAGATACCTAAAAAACAAAAAATTACTATGTTGCAAGAAAACCTTCATGCGAAACTAAGGAGTAACTTAAGGGTACATTTTTGTACATCTTTTTCAAAACTAGTGAAAAAAGGGGTTATAATAGAAAAGGATCTCATTGAAAAGGGCGAACTTAAGACATCAATATCCAATAGAAATCCGATCATACAAAACACCCCCACTGACAGAAACAGATTTTGGTGTCGCAACAAAAATGTCACCAATGATGGGGTAGTTGATGCTAAAACACTACAAGCGGGACCACTCATCACATTAAAAGGACCTCACACTTTTGCCAACACGCTTAATGCTATCAATCAACCTCCTAACATGGTCCAAAATACTCAACGTCCACAACAACAAAGGAGATTTCAAAAACGTGAGTTCACTCCCTTAGGGGAACCCATTGAGTCTATATTCAAACAACTATTACAACATTATCTTATACAACTGCAGGAACCAAGACAATACGATTCAATTCAATTTAAACCAGCTTGGTGGGATGATAATGCCTTTTGTGATTATCATAGAACTAAGGGACATAACCTACAAAATTGTCGACAACTGAAGAATATCATACAATATCTTGTCGAAAGGAGAATTATTGAAGTTTGTGGACAAAAACCAAAGTCATCAAACACTGATCATCAAGTCTTTTCTGATCCACTACATGACCATGGGAAAGGAACTATTCCTAGTTCAAGTACTAAGACCAATATGTCAGCTAACTATGCGAGTATCAAGCATGATTATAATGGTGGAAAAATCATTCATCATCTTCGCAATGTTGATGAGAATATTAATGCCATTACTATCCATACAAATCCTGAGTGCACGGTCAATACTCGTCATACTAAGATCACTATCCAAGGCCCTCCATCACAACAAACACCACAGCCTTCCAAGTTACAATATAACCTTCTTGACCAGTTGGGGAAGACCCCAACCCAAATCTCAATCTTGGAACTGTTGCATATTTCCCCTGAGCATCGATCTATTCTCAATAAGGCTTTACAGAACACCATGGTCCCTAATGATCTTGATGTCAATCGTTTCTAGGAAATGGTGGGCTACTTGACCAATAATCACCATGCAACATTTTATGAACAAGACTATGCAACTAAAAAAATGAACCATAACGATCCTTTACATCTAGAAGCCCTTGTTGATGATACCAAAGTTAGACGAGTTTTGGTAGATGGAGGAGCAGGTTTAAATCAATGCACTTTAAAACTAATTAAGGCATTGGTATCTCAGAAGCATGTGTAGACACGACCAAAAGTATTGTCATTAAGGCTTATGATGATGAGGAATGAAAATCAAAGGGGGTGGTAACACTTCCTATCAGAATTGGCCATGCAGTAATGGAGACAAAGTTCCAGGTCTTGGATCTCACCCTCCCTTATAACCTTCTGCTAGGCAGACCATGGATTCATGCCATGAAGGCGGTCCCTTCCACATATCATCAGTGTCTTAAATTCCCTTACAATGGCACAAAAATAACTATAGATGGTGATCCTGATCCATTTCAATATTGCACCAATCTAAAAGAGATCCCCCAACGCCAAGTGCCAGTGAACCAAGAGGCTTCATCATCCAATCCATCTTCCTATGTTGATCCATCCACACTCACTAGAACATCTATTTCACCCTCATTTCCTACCACTCCTAGGGTTGAGATCCAAGACAAGGGTTGTGGAGAATATTACATGACGACATCTTATTGTGTTAGCCATTTGATTCCTCCTAAGTCATATGGTTTACCTACATTAGATAGGGGACAGTCTATGGTCACTATACATGTTCCTCCCACAACAACTTTCATTAAATGGGGAGAATTAAGCAAAGAGGCTGTAAATATAGAAGATGTCACTTTCTAGCTGTATCGGGAAGATGATGAAGAACCTCTCTCACTTGCTCACATTCCTACAGATCTATATGGAAAGGGTTTCACAATCATGCAGAGCAAGGGATATGATGGACAAAGTGGTTTAGGCTTAAACCAAGATGGGAGGATTGAACTGATATTTCTTTCTCAGTGGCCAAAAGGCATAGGGCTAGGGTTTCAACCGATTCAAATTGGTGTTCCTAGTACCACCTCACCCTTACTTGAGGAAGTAAGTGCTTCAGAAGATATTAAGACATCTCATGAACCATTGGACCAATATCACTGTGACTCCCCTGACTCCAACGATTATGAGTGAGATTCCCTATCCTCTACCTCTTCCATGCACCTTGACAAGTTATTTGGAGAACTTGACTTAATGTTAAGTTCCTCACCAAATCCATTGAATTCTTGTCCACCAAAGAAAATGACAAAGGAGGAGTGGTTTAAACACTACTATTGGGAATCACTTGATCCTACCTCTTGGCAACCTGATACATCTGTTTCAAATAATCAAACCTTGGAATTAGGTCCACCTATCAATCCACCTAGATCCAAACCTAAGAGCAAACATGACCTAGTACAAGAATTTTGTGACCATATGAATAACTCAATCCTTACCTTGACCCCATTAAACTTTGATAACTCCAATGATGACATGCCCTTAGTCTATCCCCAACTCATTGATTAAGACCAACAAGACACCCGTCTTAAACATTTTTTAGAACGACGAAGCAATTGCTGAGTTCCTGGGATTACGAGAAGGCATACCTAACAGTGATCACAAGGCTGGTTTTACCATTGACTTGGAAAACAAAGCATATTTTGGGGAATCTATTCAACCCTCCAGTCGCAAAAATGAGAAAAATAATAAACAAGATAAAAATGACGTCTCTAGGTGAAAACCGAAAGGCACCTTTAGACAATGAAAAAGTAAAAAGAAAGGATGCATCCAAAGGTGAAAACCTCTCTAAGGAACCTAAGGATGGAGGTTTGAACATTCCCCCCGTTGCACAGGAAAAGTCACCCATGCTCGTGGAAGAATCGGTAGAAGTCAACATAGGCACAAAAGAGAATCCTCGACTGGTTTATTTTGCAGTGTCATTGACAACAGAAGAGCAGCTAGAGTTCCACAACTTCTTTGCACAGAGACAGTTAAATTTTGCCTGGTCATATGCAGACATGTCGGGGTTGGATCCTGAACTTGTTCTAAATCATTTTCTCTGACAACCAGGTGCCAAACTAGTGAAACATAAACTGAGAAAAATGCACCCACAGATTGCTTTATTAGTCAAGGCATAACTCAAGAAACTCTTAGACGTTGGTTTCATTAGATCTATCGACTATGCAGATTGGATTTCCAATCTTGTACCAGTCACTAAACCAACTGGGGGCATCCGCATCTGCACTGATTTTAGAGATATCAACAAGGCTTGTCCTAAGGATGACTTCCCTTTGCCTAACATAGACATGATAGTTGACATGATAGCAGGATATGAGATGTTGTCCCTTATGGATGAATTTTTAGGATATAACTAGATCAGAATTGCAATTGAAGACCAACCTAAGATGACTTTCACTTGTCCTTGGGGAACGTATTGTTGGAATGTTATGCCCTTCAGACTCAAGAATGCTGGAGCAACCTATCAACGTGCCATGACCACCATCTTTCATGATCTAGTACACACTCTTATGGAAGATTATGTCGATGATCTTATTGTTAAATCCAAGACAAGGGCAGAACATTTACAGGTTTTAGACAAGATATTTCAAAGGCTGGAGAAGTATAAGGTGTGACTCAATCCCAAGAATTGTGTGTTTGGAGTGAAGTCGGGAAATCTGTTAGGCTATATCATTTCCAGACGAGGCATTGAAGTGGATCCAGCTAAGGTAAAAGAAATCATAGACATGCCTCCACCCACTAATCTCAATCAACTAAGGACACTACAAGGAAGACTGCAATCCATCAGAAGATTTATAGTGCAGTTAGCAGATAAGACACATCCTTTTCAACATCTACTTAAGAAAGGAGTACCCTTTGCATGGAAAACTAGGTGTGGAGAGGCTTTTCAACTGATTAAGGAATATTTACTCACACCACCAGTCTTGATGCCACCTGTTGAAGGAAGACCATTGATTCTTTATATTACATCGACCCATTCATCACTCAGAGCATTGCTTGCACAGAATGACGATGAAGGTTATGAAAGGGTAGTCTATTATATCAGTCAAACTTTGGTAGGTTATGAGCTCAACTATAGTACCATTGAACATGCCTGTCTTGCCATAGTATTTGCTACCCAAAAACTAAGGAATTATATGCTAAACCACCAAACAATGCTAATTGCTAAAATAGATCCTCTGAAATATCTTCTCAACAAGGTAGCATTAACAGGGCGACTAGCCAAATGGGTTATGATACTTAGTGAGTATGATATCCAGTATGTAGAAAGAAAGACTATTAAAGGACAAGTCATTGCTGATTAGTTAGCCGACGCACCCGTACAGGAAGATCACCCATTAGTTGCAAAATTTCCTGATGAGTTCATATTCATAATTGACACAAACATAACATGGAAACTATACTTTGATGGCTCGCATACAAATCATGGCTCAAGGGCTGGTATACTATTTATCACACCACAGGGTGATTCCATCCCAAGTCATTCAGGATTGCATTTCCATGTACTAACAACATTGCAGAGTATGAAGCTCTAGTGACAGGGTTACACATGGCAGTAAAGTGGAAAATTAAGAACTTATAGGTATATGGTGATTCCCAACTGGTAATCAGATAGGTAAATGATGATTATGAGACTAAGGATGAGAAGCTTTCCCCCTACAAACACATGGCTGATAGCTTTAAAGATTACTTCAACAAAGTCAAATTTCATCAGATACCTCGTGTTGTAAACAAGGCAGCGGACATTATGGCTACAATTACATCACTTCTCGACATTCCTAACAACGTGCCTAAGTTTGAGTTCTTGGTAGAACAACTTTTGGTCCCAGCCTATGATATCCCAGATTCTGAAATGGTGTGTGACATTGTTAGTCCCAATTCCCCATGGTACAAAGAAAGATATGACTACCTTCATGCTGAAGTTATACCCACTGGCCTATCAAACAACCAACATAGGACATTCCTCTGCAAGTCAACCAAATGCACCATCGTTGGAGACACCCTATATAGACATGCCTTAGATAATACCCTACCAAGATGTCTTGATTCTACTGAAGCACAAGCAACCTTGTGTGGGGTGCATGAGGGTATATGTGGTTCCCATTCTAATGGTCCTACCTTAGCCAAAAATATTATGAGACTGGGTTATTACTGGCCTACTATGGAAAAAGACTCATATGTCTTTGTAACGAAATGCCACCAATGCCAAGTTCATGGAGACTTGATACATGCGCCAGCACAGGAGCTTCGTCCTATAACGTCACCGTGGCCCTTCACCTAATGGGGACTTGACCTCATAGGTAAAATCCACCCCACATCATCTAATGGACACAAATTCATTATCACTGCAACTGAGTATTTTACGAAGTGGATTGAAGCCATTCCTATGACATACATTACCGACACATAGATTTCTAAATTTATCCTGAACTATATCATCTGTCGGTATGGTGTCCCTCAGTCCATAATCACCGATAATGGCTGCCCCTTTAAGAATCAAGAAGTCTGCCATCTATGTGATGAATTTCATATTCAGTATCACTTTTCCACTCCATACTACCCATAAGGTAACGGCCAAGTAGAGGCATCTAACAAAACCATCATTAAAATCCTCAAGAAGACTGTCAATGATGCTGGTCGTGACTGGCATTTATAGCTTAACCCTGCCTTATGGGATTATCGCACAAGTATCCGTACTCCCACTGGTGCCACTCCCTTTTCACTAGTCTTTTGTTCTGAAGCTATTCTTCCTATTGAGGTCGAGATTCCAACCTAAGGGTATCCTTGAAAGGCCACATTGATGATGAAGAATACCGAGTCTCGAGACTCCATGAGCTAGAATTCTTGGATGAGCAAAGACAGAAGGCATTAGACCATCTCCAGGAATATCAGAATTGCCTTCGTCATAGCTATAACAGGAAGGTATTGAACAAAAACTTTGACATTGGTGACCTGGTTTTAATGGAGAACCCAAATAATCAAGCAGAAAGAGACAAACCAGGAAAGTTTGAACCAAACTGGTTAGGACCTTATATTGTTACAGAAGATTTTGGATCAAGAGCGTACCAACTCTCTACTCCTGAAGGGGAACCATTGTCCTCGCCAATCAATAGTCTGCATATGAAGAAGTTCTACACATAGCTTCTGAGAGCCTTGTCTTAATTAGCAAAAAAAAAATAACAAAAAAAAATGAAAAATAATAAAAATCGTTACCAAGGTGAAAACTTGGCAAACAGGCATCTTGGTAACACCAAAAAAATTAGATAATCAAGAAAATAGTAAAGACAAATTATTCGTCCAATAGTGAAAACCACTTTAGTGGTGCTTTGGATAGGTACCATGGTGAAAACCTGGCAAACAGACGCCATGTGTAGTTGACTCTGCTCCTTTGTCTACTATTATTCTAATCTAACATCCCTGTACATATCCCTTATACCTGTACATACTACCTATCCCTGTACATATCCCTTGTCTTTTGTATCCATCGCTTGTATATACCATTCGTAATAAGTGGTAGTCTTTCCCATAACTTGGAACAATTGACATTGAAATCATTTCATATCCCCCATTTTACCCTATTCATAATCAATTGGTCTTATACTCTACTGGGGGCAAACACTTGACTTGCGTCATATTGGTTCTTACATTGGTGGTTTTGAAGACATAAAACCATAGAAACATCCAAAAACATCACAAAATGACCTGAGAAAACACAAAAACATCAAAAAACTTCAAAAAGACAAAAAAATTAAAACATGTCAAAAATCCAAAAATAGAGTTAGAGTCAGTCACATTTGTCATTCTTTGTCATTAGTCGAACTACGTTGCCTCTGTGACTAGACGTAGGCAAGGCCATCTGCCGATGTGCCCCTGAGGCATTAGGTCAGTCCGTTTAGGTTTGT
Source organism: Sequoia sempervirens (assembly GCA_007258455.2). Taxonomy (NCBI): domain Eukaryota; kingdom Viridiplantae; phylum Streptophyta; class Pinopsida; order Cupressales; family Cupressaceae; genus Sequoia; species Sequoia sempervirens. The sequence goes on along the minus strand of VDFB02292527.1, from coordinate 16,883,354 downwards.
CTGTATAAAATCATGACTCAATCCATATGTCTATATGACAAGGTCATTGGTCATGTCGAACTACAAGGTCTCTGCATGTATAATGTAGGCTAGGCCATCAATCGATGAGCCCCCGAGGCCGCACTAGGTCAGTCCATTAGGGTTCGTCACAGTCACTATCACACACATCTTCTATTTGTAGTCAGTCTTGTTACTCAAAGTCAAGTCGAACTACGAGGTCTCTGCATGTATAACATAGGCAAGGCCATCAATCGATGAGCCCCCGAGGCTGCACTAGGTCAGTCCTTTAAGGTTTGTCATCACACAGTCAATTGTCCACACATCGTATCATGTCATGCATCAATATCATGAACAAGTCAACAATGTCTCTAAGTCAAATCAGACAACTTGCCAAATGAAACAATCAAAACATATCAACTAATGTCTGCTACAGTATGTGTCCTTCTTGGAAACAGACATCATCAAAACAATCAACCTCTATCTTATTCAGGATGAGTCCATGAATATTGATATCAGCAAAACAATCTATGTCTTATATAGGATGAGTCCTTTCTGCATCTCGACATTATCAAAATAATCAAACATAGCCTTACACAGGTTATCACATCAAAGACATCTGACTCAACGTCTTATACGATACATGTCTTTCTGAAACCAGGTTTTGTCATGCCTTATACAGATAGTCATAACGTCAAAACCAGACTCAAAGACTTATCCGGTATGTGTATCTCCTAAAATCGGGCTTTATCAATCAAAACAAATCAAACAAACAGATTAAGTTTTGGAAAATACTTCACTGGCTTTTTGACTTTATGGCTTATTTATCTTATCATTTATCTTGAATTGATGACTAGAGATTCTGTTACTAGCTTTCTCAAGGATGTCCCATGAAGGATTTAGAGAAGCAACAATGTATTAGAATTCTGCTTTCTTTGACTGTTGTCTGTCAACTGTCTTTTAAATTTGATTTTGAGTCATGTTACTAGTTTCCTCAAGGATGTCCCATGAAGGATTTAGAGGAGCGATGACGTCTCATGACCCATCTTTTCTTTTGTTTGTTGTATGTGGTTTGTCTTGACAAAAAGACTGGGGCAACTTGTGCCCTTAGTATGAGTTAATGAAAATCCTTGTTTGTGACTATTTGTTGTTAGAAAATGGATGACCTTGCACACCTTGATCTATGTCATATCATGGTGTTTGTCTCCATTTGTATTAGTCCCGACCAATGATGATAAAGTGCAATACCTTTTGTGATACAACGAAACATCGAAGATTGCTCATACTAACATCTATCACATCTCTTTTGTTATTTCTCAATCTTTCTTTCCGTACTAATAGTTCTTCTTTCTTGCATTATGATGGAGTCCTGTGACACACAACAATACAAGTCATCCTGCATACACATACATGTTAGAAAAATACATACATCTAGGCATTTATCATATTTAGGAAATCATGACATAATGGACATTCATCATCATACAATACATATCATAAGAATTCCATGTACAAAACAAATGTAAATAGATGCATCACATTACATTTGTATAGCATCACATGTAGCATGCATTGTACATATAACATCATATTGCATCTCATAATTATAAATTGCATACATCATATAGAATCAACATTATATTATTAGCTGCATAAACATCATAAAATAAATAAGATCATCCATCACATAGACATATAATATAAACATCACATGTATAAATAAAGACTGCATAATCAGTACATAGAAATGTATATCATGAGAATCGCCGCCAAAATCATATATATATATATATATCGCTCAACAGTGTCACATCACAATGTCATAATGTATCAATAATACATGGAAGCCCGCAAGCTATAGAATCATAATACAATGTCTCGATGCATATCAACAAGTATCCTTATCCTGAACTGCCACTACTATCGTGGCTGGAGTGCGTGGATGAATGATGTCGGGAACCTGATGACTTGTGAGCTGAGGGAGGCCTGTCGTACGGACCTGCTCTATGTGGCTGCTCCACACCCTCTGTGCTAACTGTCCTGGTGTGGGTCTTGGTCTGTGACCTGCTACTACGTGCTTGTGAGAAGCTAGGAACCTGTCTCTCTTGAGGAATCTCTGCCTCATATAAATCACGGTAATAACTCTCTCTCTCCCCAGCTCTGACTAACTCTCTGGAAAAGGCAATTGATGGTCCAGTACATAAAGCTCTGAGCTCTGTAAATCTTTGCTCAGTCTCATGTCTCTGAGCTATGGCCTGATCCCTGTCCTACACCGCTCTATCCCTCTCCATCTGATACGCATCCCTCTCGGACATCGGGACTCTCATCTTCTCCTCCAAGGATGCAACATGAGCACACAATGTATCTACATCGGGATCCATTGCCCCTGTGTCATCCTGCCTGGCCCTTGCTACCCCATCCTCCTCCTTGTCCAACTCCTCCAAAATCTGGTCCTGAATCTCTCTCTCATGATCATCATCCTCCTCATCGTTCTCCTGGTAGGCACCCAACAAGCCCAAGGCATCAATCTCTGCCTCCTCTCACTCTGCCTCCTCCTCTGCAAGAACATCTGGAATGACTGCCTTTGTGGGATGCTCCTCCTCTCTGCCAATCTCTGCATGAACCTCCTCACCACCTCAGCCAATATCCGGCATGGCCACATCCTCTCCCTGTCTCTCCTCCTGAATCGGTGACAGTGGTGGCCCTCGTCCCCTCCGTCACGTCTCCCTCTCCTACCACCTCATTGACCACCTCTACCATCATCTCCATCATCACCGCAGCCTCCTCTACCTCTGCCACGCCTACCTCGTGGTCTTGTCCCTCGCCGCTCTACCAGCGCTGGCTGATCTGGATCTGTCAAAGGAATCAGCCTATGCACGGCCCACCACTGATCATACTCCTCTATGGTACCTGGGTCTGCTAGACCATCTCTCCAATCCCAATGAATTTCCTGCAATGCATCAATGTCTACCTTGACTGTAGCCACTGGAATCTCTGGACCCCACAGAGGGACCTCTCATGATGACCTCGCGAACTTGGCATGTCCTCTCGACACGTCCTGTATCTCACCAAACTACCGCAGGACACGATCTGGCAAGTTACGCTCTATGATGTGGACATGTGACACTGTCCGCCCAATCAAATACTGTATCTGTTGGAAAAAAGGTAGGTGCTCATCCTCATCGGACTAGTCTGCCCATCCCAAGTATGGCCTCCATGTAAACTGCACCATCGTATCTATGGCATGCCTGAAATATCTTGTATCTCCTATGTGATGTTGCGTGTTCGCCCTTGTATAACAGAAGGTGTAAGGGGCTCCATGTGGTACATCTACTGTCACTGGTGGCCAAAAGATCACAATGTGTTCCCATGTCCATACCATCAGGAGCGTGCTACCACAACTCATGGACTGTGCCTCTCGGTAGGCAATACCATGTAAGTGAAAGTGCAACCTCCCAAGTAGACAGGGACCCCAAGCATATACCTCACATCTCTCTGACATCCCTACTAGCATCTCCCCCCACCCCATGGGAAAACCATGACCTTGACGGTCAGGAAGTACTATCCCACCTATCAGTGTGCATAATAGGCAGTCCAACTACCTATACCTCTGCGCTAGTACATGCCATCTAATCTCATAATGGTCAAACCCTAGCTGTCTCACGTCTGCGTGCGGGTAATATCGACACATCTCGGCAATACCCCTCTGGGTATCATAGCTCACCTGTGTGCCTCTGATTGGAATTTTAAGGATCCTGTACACATCCTCCAACGTAACTATAGCCTCTCCAGTAGGTAAGTGAAAGGATGATGTCTTCGAGTGCCACCGCTCGCATAATGCTATAAGTAAACCCCAATTTTCCCAAATCTGGGGCATGTTTGTCACATGTAGTAGACCTAGGTGCCATAGAAACCGTCGCTATGCACTCCACAAGCTCTCTAAATTGAAAAGTCATCGGTCTTGACTCTCGCGTGTATACACTATCCACCACGACCTGCAATGGCATTATACATGCCTCATGTCAGCATCAAACATTTATCCTACTGCAAAATGACTAAATTAACTGTTATTCAAATGTGATGTTATTTTGCAAATGCATCATTCTTTAAAACTTGCATCGTTATTTTACATATGCGGTGCATAAAAATCAAATGTGTCATTTAATTACACAAATGCGTCAATCTTTGTCATATGCATAAATTTACAATGCAAATGTGTGCATAATCACAAATGCGTCTGCGCAAATTATCTATATCTGCAACTGCGAAAATTATAAAAACAAATGCATTGATCTATTACACATGCATTGAATTAAATACAAATGCGTTGATCTACAAACATATGCGGTGCATAAAAATGCAAATGCGTTGATTTTTGTCAAATGCGGTTAACTAAATTAAAAATGCGTCGAACCGCATAACATCTACGCTAATCTACCTGCATGTTTTTGTATATGTGTTGATCCACATGCAAATGTGTCGTTTGCACATTCACATGCGACGTTTTAATAAAATGACGCATACATAAAATTCAAATGAAATGCCTCAAAATACGCACAAATTAACATTTTTAGAAGTCACGTTTGGGGTACATATCGGGGGGTCTGCATCAGCTGGCCACTTGAAGGTCCAGATCCTGTATGTGCAATGGTGAGTGTTCGGAACAAGAGACATCATCGCTGTGGGTGCAGAGAAAAATCTCAATTTTAAAGCTGAGTGGGTGAAAATGACTTGATTTTTACCCCAATTTCTATATATACCTAGGGTTTTGGTGGCATTCTTTCCTACTGGGCACATTAACTTCCAATTTCAATCAACTCGTACCCGTCCATACCACTTCCAAATTCAATTCTCTCAACTCCACTGCATTTCTGGCTATCCACTGGACTAATCAGGATCATTTCCAAAAAAATTTGAACTTTTTTGACAATTTGTCTATTTTTCCGAGGGGGCATACCTTAACCTGTTTACATCGGGGCATTATTGGTGCATATTTTTTATCGATTTTCTTTGACACAATGTTGAAATGACATTGTATCAAAGAGGGGCAAATGTAGACACTGAAATCTGGTTTAAGCCTGCAACTTCAATATTCTTCATAATTCATATTCTTCATGGTCATGATTAAATAATGTTAATTATTTAATTATTCTCTATAGTTTGTTGATTCTTCTATTAATTAAATAAACGCTTTTTATTTAATTATGTTACTAATTAACCTTATCCTTCTTGTCAAATTAAATAAATTCTTATTTAATTTACTCTTTATCATACTTCAACTATAATTAAATAAATTCTTTATTTATTTAATTATTCATTTAAATCCCTTCATCACTTAATTAAATAAATCTTATTTATTTAATTATTCTTCAAATATCAAATCTTGAATTAAATGAATTATTTAATTCATGAATTCTATTTTAACGCATTCCTCTATATTTATATAATTGTGTGAATTATCTAAGTATTCACTTTTACTCGACTCAAAGATCTATTCAAATCACTCAGTTAACTCTTGATTTAATGTCTGAGTGGTGTTCTTGAGTAATCTCTTCATCAAATCATTCAGTAATCTAGTTCTAACTCATTTGCGTGTACATGCGGATTAATTAAATATTCCTATTTAATTAATTAAACCTTGTGCGTGCATTTGAACAAGAGTTGCTTTAATCCATCTTTATCTTTGTCATGCAAAGATAATTCTTCAATTTTTGAATACCAAACTCGAAGATTAAATCATTGATTTAATCTTTAATTCTATTTCTAATTTATATCATTCGTGTCGATACTGACAGTTATCATAATGCATGACTAATCAGTCAATCTCAACCGTCTGTTGATCTTTCAATCCTGACCTGTCGTTCGAATAATCAATTTTCTATAAATTGATTTGTCATTCATCATTCCAATTTCTCTCGAAATCTTATGACTTTTGTGAGCACTTATTTTGAATCTTCGATGTTTTGCTAAATCACTATCATAGGCTATACTTGCACGAACTCTTGAAAATCTGAGGGCAATTATACTACACAAGCAAAATGGAGAAGGGAAATCGAGATGAATCATGGAAATACGTACAAATTTGGTGAGATTGTTCAGTTTATTACGTTTTGACTTTCTTTGTTCTTTGTTGTTTAGCATTAGATTGCATTTAGATTTGCATTGCATGCTTTCTTTTGATCTTTTCTTTCTGCACTTTCTTAGCGTTATAGTTATGATGACTCTTTTCATGGTTGCTATTATATGTATCATTTTCACAACCTACAGTACTATATTGTTGAGTTTTATCATATTGACATGTATCATTTTCACTATATCATTTGGACATGTATCATCTTGACTTATATCAATTTGAGTAACATAGTTTATCAATTTTATTTATATCATTTTTACATGTATCATTTTCACTTATGTCGATTGTTGGACATGTATCATTTTGACATGTTTTTGATGTATTGGCATAGTTGAATTTCACTTGTTTTAGTTATATATGATGATGATATTATCAGTATTGACTTGTCAATTTATATATATTAAAAGTGGTCGATGATTTTTGGATGGATATTTATTAAGTATGATGATTTTAATTTACTGCTTAGGATGGATGTTATCAAATTCAATTAAATTATAGATATTTGACTCACTTGTTTTAATTATAGATGATGATCATGTTACATTAATTATATTGTTATTTAATCATATGAGTTAAATAATTAAATTACTTACTCTATAATCATATGAGTTTTTTAAGAGGCACGATATATTTAACTAATTAAATTGAAATAAAACATATTAAATTAATAAATGGAAGCAAAAGAAGAAACATTTTTAGAAGAAAAAAAGGAAGCAACAATGGAAGCCAAACTAAAAGAAAACTAGAAGCAATCTTGGAAGCAAAACCAGAAGCAAACCTGGAAGCAAAACTAGAAGCAAATTTGGAAGTAAAACTGAAAGCAAAACTAAAAGAAGAAATGGAAGCAAAACCGGAAGCAAACCTAGAAGCAAAACCAAAAGCAAAACTAGAAGAAAACCTAGAAGCAAAATCGGAAGCAAAAATAGAAGCAAAACCAGAAGTAAACTTGGAAGAAAAATAAGAAGCAAAACCGGAATAAAATCTGGTCACAAAACCGGAAGCAAAGCCAAAAGCAAAACTAGAAGAAAAATTGAAAGTAAAACTGGAAGGAAAACTAGAAGCAAAATTGGAAGCAAACATGGAGGAAAACCTGGAAGCAAAATTGGACATCAAATTGGAAGCAAAACTAGAAGCAAAATTAGAAGCAAAAATGGGATTAGACATGGAAGCAAAACTGGAAGCCAAATTGGGCACCAAATTTGGTGCAATTTCCGACGTTACTTCTTGGCACTATTTTAGGCGCTTTTGAAGGTGCTATGATTTCTTGGTGCTAAATCCGACGTTGAATATGGCAGAAAAATTGGCATAAAATTCGGTGCCGAGTTTTTCATGCTTGTTTGTGCTAAGTTTAGTGCCAACCAAATTGTTCAATTCATGGCTGAAAATACACTAAAATCCGGCGCAAAAGTCGGCGCTAATTACTTGTGCTATTGTGGAGAAAAAACCAACAACTTGGAGTCAAGAAGAGGAGTAGAACCTATGGAATGAGCTTAGAAAGTGAGAGTGAGTGAGAATTGAGAAAGCAAGAGTGGAGAAAGTGAAGAGATGCAAGAAGTGAAAGAAGGAATGAAAAGAATATGAGTTGATTAATTTGAACTAGCACAGGGAGACAAAAGACCTATTTTCATCGGTCAAGGAAGTAAGATTTTATGCTTCGCGAACAATGGAGAAGTGTAATTCCTCAACAAATTTTAGAGGCAAGAATCATGTCAGTCGGAAGCGTGACATGCAGATTTCCACGTGATGCGCATGCGCCCTCTATAGAGAATCCTCCATTGACACTAAAAGATGTGTCCAGGTGGAATGAGCGAGGTGGTGGCGGTAAAATTGCACCATCGAGTTTACATTTTGTAATGTAGGGGTGATGAAATGGGGAATTTTCCTAGGGGTGTTGTGATATAGGGGGATTTGCTACTCATGAGTTCTCTTCGTTCAGGGAGCCTCACGGGGCGAACTGCCCTATATCACCTCAATGGAACAACGTGGAAGTTCTAGAATCCAAAAGAGGTCATAGAGGGTCTCTAGACAAACTGACAAGCCCTCAGCCAAAGGACATCAGCACAGAAAGTGAACGATAGTGCGGCGCGTTGGTGTCTCGTACGGATCAGAGGACGAGTTTATCATAGAAACACCTAAAGTGACTATTTCTACTCTGAATGCTAAGACCACATAATACAATAAAATAGCAGAAAGCGATGGGACTGAGATAAAGAAATAGAAATGACAAAAGTAAGGAGAAGAAAAGGAAATAAATACTTACAACCGTGTGAGCAATGAAGCCTCCACTAAAAAAATGTCTTCAAAACCTGCAAGCGTGATATATGGAGAGATGTTGGGGCTATATAGGGGTTTGCAGATAGAACATGTCTAAAGCGGTCAGTCACGCAGACCGAGAAAATTTCAAAGGGGTCCCTCGGGAACCCTTCAAAAGGAGAGGGGTCCACTCAAGGGACGCACTGTTTGAAAGGAAAGGTCTAGTCAGGCTGTCCCCAAGCTAGAAACAAATAGTTCATTCAAAATAAAAGCTTTCAGAGAGGTCCCTCAGGAACCCTTCAAAAGGAAGAGGGTTCCACTCAAGGGATGCTTCAATTGCAAGACATAGCGAAGAGAGGGGTCCTTAAGAAGGACACACATCTCTGAAATGAGTTATCACTACCCCCAATTTACAGGGGAGGAGAACCATGTGAGATACTTTAGACAGGATAGAGGTAAACCTCGATATCACTTGTCAATCAAAGTAGAGATGGGTACATAAATCAAATGGGATTTTGATGGCACATGAATCACTAAGTTGTATTTTGTCCTTCAATGCCTTACATTCGCTAATGGAATGGCCAAGAACTCGATAGTATGCACATAAAGGATGTTCTCCTTCAACATGTTTATGAATTTTATTTCGTGTGGGAGAAGGAAGAGTGATTAAGCGAGCTTTTAGAAGCCTCAAAAAATATGCTCTTGCTTAGACAAGGGATGAGGAATGGGGAGAAAACCTTTCTCTTGCGGGGAAAGGTTTGACTTCTCACAAGAAGAGGAAGGCACAAAGGTGGAAGACAAGGGAGGATAAAATAATTCGTGAGAACAAGAGTGAGTGGAATTCATGTCTCCATCCAACCGTGGTATTCTTTTAAATTGTTCATCTGAACAACCAAACCCTAAATTATGCTTACGAGGCAAAAATTCTATAGGGACTTGAATGCCTTGTTCGTTGTGCCCACAACCTTTATGCTCATAACCACATTTAGAGATGAGCCTAAAGCTAGGGCCATAACATGTTTGAAAGTCTTGAAAAGAGGGTGGATCCTTATAAAGTTCATTGTCCTAGCAACGGGGATCACACTCCTCTATGGTATCACCATCATTCTTATTAATAGGGCTGCCAACACTATCCTCCTTAGCTGAAGTGTAATCCTCTTCCTCAGAAGGAGGATCAATACTAAGGATATTACAATGATTCCTCACCCTATTCCGCGATATAAAAGAATAATAGTCTTTAATAACGGGTATAGGTGATGTTGTTGGAAGGTCTAAGTGGATCGGGTCAACTTTATATTCTCCAATGAAGGACTCTATGAAGCCTAAAGGACCCTGATCACCACCAAGACATGCATTCCTTTGAGAAGAGGTGGAAGGAGCACACTTAGAACTCCTTGCTTCAGAAGGATTTTCTTTAGGGACGTCTACCTCAAGAGTATCTTTTGTAGTAGGTATTGTTGGGGTAAACATCGACACATTTGAAGATACCGAGGGAATAAGAGTAGGCACAACTGGAGCTCGACCAGTAGCCGCTATCTCACATAGGTGCATAGCCTCAGGGTCAGCCTTAATTGTGACTACTTGATTGTTACAAATAAAATTAATGGATTTATGCAAGGTGGACGGGATTGCACCCATAGCGTGAATCCATGGTCTACCAAGAAGAAGGTTGCACGATAAATTTTCTGCCATGACATGTATACAAGGGTAGGAATAGTAACAGGTCCCAACCTCAAAGGCAAGACTATCGTGCCTAGGGATTGTCGATTGACATTATCGAACCCATGGAGGACAAGAGAAGAAGTATTAAGAGAGGATGGGTCAATATTAATATTAGGCAGTAGATCAATACTACATACATTGAGTGTCGAAATAGCATCAATGAGAGTGTGTCTAATGCCTATCTTATTAATATTGACTATAATAATTAGAGGATCCACTTGCTTTTGTACTTCCAGGGGCGAGAGCTCTTGCGGATAGAATGTAATATTTGGTGAATCCACACGAATATACGCCATCAACGCATCAACATATGTTGAACTAGCGGAAGAAGGCAAGAGGATCTTTTGCAAGGCTTCCTTAAGCATACCTTGATAAACCGGAGTAGACTGAAGCAACTCCCATAATGAGATCCTTTCCGGAGTAACACAAGGTTTCCTGACAAATTCGTCACCACTAGGTGCTTTAGTCATAGGTTTAGGAGCTTGAGGAAGAATTGGTTGTTTATTCATACTATTTTCATAAGTATAGGCTACCGCTCTATAAGAGGGAGCCTTTGGAAGATTAGGAGATCCGCTATTTAATGGAACACCATCGATAGCACAAATCCTTTTAGGAGTGAGACTAGCTGGAGTCACATGAATGATCGGTCTTTTAGGCCCTTGAGGGGCAGTGGTGACATCTACCACCTTAACAGACTCATTACAACTTGTAGAATAATTACTTGAATACATATTCTCAACATCAATCCAAACAGGATCAAATGTGGAATAGTTACTTAAAGAGACATTCTCAACATCGATCCAAGGAGAATCAGATGTGGAAGGGGGTTCATCATTTGCTAATGCATCATATTTAGAAGAGGATGCATTAGAACAAAGATGAGATTCATCATTCACAAATGCATCATCTCCAAAAGAGAGTGCATTGGAATGAGAGGTAGATTCATCATTCACCAATGCATCATCTCTAGATGAGAGTGCATTAGAATGAAGAGTAGGTAGAGTAACATTGAGAAAGATATCAATGATTCTGTCTTTTTGTAATAAGATATCCTCTGAAGAAAGAGGAATCTCATGAGAAGGACCAAAGATACCAAGTGACATGGACAAATCCAAGTCATTATCACATGCATTAAATGGAATATCATTAATATTTTGGATAATATTAGATACAAAACTAACAAAAGTACCTATTAAATCCATTTATAGCTTTTTGTAGAACAATTTTCTTCACGTCGGGTTCACCAAAATGTGATATAGGAGGATTCGATACTCATGAGTTCTCTTCATTTAGGGAGCCTCACAAGGGGAAATACACCATATCACCTCAATAGAATAGTGTGGAAGTTCTAGAATTCGAAAGAGAAGGTCATAGAGGGTCTCTGGACAAACTGACAGGCCCTTGTCCAAAGGACATCAGTACAGAAAGTGGACGATAGCGCGACGCGCTGGCATCTCAGAGGAGCGCTAACATCTCAGAGGAGCGCTGGTGTCTCATATGGATCAGAGGATGAGTTTATCAAAGAAACACCTAAAGTGAGTATTTCTACTCTAAATGCTAAGGCCACATAATACAATAAAATAGTAGAAAATGATGGGACTAAGATAAAGAAATAGAAATGACAAAGGTAAGGAGAAGAAAAGTAAAGAAATACTTAAAACCATGAGAGTGATGAAGCCTCCACTGAACAAATGTCTTAAAAACCTACAAGCATAATATCTGGAGAGAATGTTGGGGTTGTATAGGGGTTTTCCTTAGTCAAACCCTCGTTTTGGTGTTCCCACCTCCACATACAACCAAGAAGATAAAGAGTGTGATGAACAAACTATGTGGTGAAAGTAAAACCCGCTCAAGAGTAGAACTCACACCGTGAATAAGTGTTTGATAAAAGAAAACCTCACTCGAGGAGGAGAACCTATATCACAAATATGCGTGTGATAAAAGCAAACCTTGCTCGAGGAGGAAAACCCGTATCATGAAGTAAATGTGCAAATAGTAGGGGATATGGAATCCCAAGATGCTCACAAGCATGGAAGGGAGATAAAACTGCAAAGAGTGTTATAATGTAGGCTTGAGAGAGCTTGGAACGACTACGAAAATCTATATAAGGTGATGGAGTCAAGCTAAAGACTGGCAGAATGGAGCTAGTTGTAAAGGAAGTCCCTCAAATGAAGTGAAAGAAGGACTTTTAAGGAGGGAAAAGAAACTTCTCGAGCCATTTTAGAGAATCGCAAGCCGTTTCCACGACAAACTTAGATGACAAGTGGAAAACATGGTTGAAAACGGTCATTTGAGCATTGAAATGTCACAAGACGCTAGCGCGGCACGCGGACGTCCGCACGATGCACTAGTGTCTGGACACGTCACTCTACAAAACAACACAAACCAGAAAGGCACAAAGTCTGATGCAAAATTAACACGCAAGGGTGGTTGCTAAAAAGGAGTGCTGGAGCATCTTGAGAGGAAAAAAGGCTGATGCAAGGGCTAAAATGATCCTACTCAAGATGCTAAAGGAGCGGACACTAAAGTTGATATAAGAATGTAAGGGAAATCGCAAGGGTGCAATTTCGCTCTTATACAGGTGCAAATTCGCTCAATTACATTTCCCCCCCACTTTAGTGAGTATACATGTCAATGTGAATGCAAGGTAAAGGATAAAGAGGTTGAAGAGAATATACCTTAACCATCGAGGAAGCAGATCTTTGATCTCGCACACCTGGAAGTGCAGGAGGTAGCTCTACAGGTTCTGGTCTTGCAGGGAAACCTTGATGTGAAAGAGAGAGAAATGGATCCATAGGTACTCGGTCCTATGAAAATCACTCCACGAGTTCTCAATCCCACAAAAAGTGAACAAAGACTACATAGGTTATCGGTCCTTCAGAAGTTGAATAAAGGATCTATAGGTTCTCGGTCTTGTAGAAAGAAGGAGCTTCACATGTGCTCAATCCCAGAGAGTTTACTACAAAAGGCCCTTACAGGTGCTTGGTCCTATAAGGAAAACTTGACAAGGTGCTCGGTCCTACAAGCTTGATAGTAAAAGCGAATTTACTGGTGCTCGGTCTTGCAAAGCAACATGTTAAATCGCAGAGAAATTTTTTTAGGAAAAAAAGCTCAAACAAATAGACACATGATAGAGCAAGTAATTGAGGGATATTTTTTAAAATATGTCCCCTCGGGAACCCTTCAAGATAGCAAGAGGCCCACACAAAGGGACACTCCATTTGAAAAGAATGAAAATTTTCACAAATTATTCTATCATCAATGAATCCTTTTGAAAAATATCTTTCATCAAGGAAACTAATAAAAAGAATGCTCCTTGTCGAAGGCAAGTTTTTAGAATTCATAAAAAAAAGTACACCTTTTTTGAAGGAAAAGTTTCAGATTATTTTTCTATGAATTCATTTTTGAAAGAAAAATTTCATGAAGGGGATTCTTGGTTGAAGGATGCATTTTTTAAAAAAGAAATATTTTCAGTAAGGGATTTGTTGGACACTGAATTCACCCTACTGAAAATCAAAGAAGGGTAGTAGCCCCCTTAGGATGGTGAATGCAAAATAGAGGAGCACATGGCATCCTAAGGAGATAAAGAAAATGCAATGATGTTGTGGCCCATGAGACATAGCGAGATATAAATGTGGAAATGTTGTCACACACTTGAGGGACAACACATAAGCACCACAACATCACAAAGCAAGTAGAAAGATAGGAAAGAAAAAATAAAGAAAATAAGAGACAAGCAGAGGCAAAGAAATCAAGAGAAAGGGGGATCTGGGAGTTCAAGGTCAGATCATTTCTTATATATAAATAAGTAACCCATGATGTATTGAATGAAAGATCATCAATCCTTGAAGTTCCTAGATTGCGAAGAAGAGTACATGAAGAAAAAATAAATTAAAAAAATTGGGTCAACATGGAAGGAAGGCCTAAATGCCCCCAACACTATGCATTGTCCCTAATTGTTGAAAATCAAGGTCACCACATATAGAAGAATGATGAAACATATAGAGGAAGTTCATGACAAATTTTCTAGGATTGTATCCAAGCTCCTAAAAGGGTAGCAAGGGCCCTCCAGGTAGGATTAAAAACAAAAAAATACAAGCATGGGGTAAACACAACACACACACAAATCTAATCTATAGATAAAGAAGAGGTACTTCCCTACTTCTCATCAAATAGTAGGTCATCCTACTCCCAATCTAGATAATTATATGAGGAGGGAGGAGAGGCTTACAATGGTGGATAGCGAGGGGAGCACCCTTTGACTCTCTTGTGACAAGGGCTAATGAAGAAGGCTCCTCGAGGTCTTCCTTGCTAATCTCTTATGAGGTGAAGGTCATCAATCTCACAAAGATCATTGACAGAGCCAAGACATCATTCATCGAGTCAAACATGCACTTGATTGAAGTGCCATGTGTTAATCGGGTGAGAGAAGAAGGAGGCACCTAAGATCCACTGTCAACCTCATTGAAAGGGACAAGAACAAACTTAGGGGTTGTCGAGGCCGCCTCCATCATAAGGATGACACAAGCCAAAGTAGAACTAGCTCCTAAAGAAGGAGGGAACTTCTTTCGACCACCAATTGAGGTGAGGTCATCCTCTAGCTTACGCTTCAGTGGAGTATGTTGGATCCCCAAAAAAGAAGCATATGCAAAGAAGGGAGAAGATAGAGCTGCGACAAACACCACCATTATGTTTGACATGTCTATGGGCTGAGAAAATGGAGGTATGTCCGGAAGGGAAATGAAAAGTGGAGGATCTACGGAAGGAGCAATGAACATCTGCACTCTCTTTGGTTGAGTATCATCAATACTTGCATGAGGAGCTGAAAGAAAAATTGAGGTGAGTAGAATTGAAGTAGAAGGAACAAAAGGAGGAGGAACAATAGAAGGTGTCAAAATAGGAGCTATTAGCTCCCCTTCTGCCTTTTGCAAGGCAGTTTATTCAGTAGCCAGATCCTTTCTCCTATGCTTGCGCTCGTGCGCAATCCGATTACGTTGGCTCTAGGAACTAGAAGTCATAGCTTGAAAAGGGATGGGAAGATCCTATTCTATCATAGGAGTGTCCTCCACAACCATCGTAGGTGGAAGGGAAACCTCCTGGACAAGAGTAGGAAGCATGGGAGCAGAAACAATAACAAGTGGAGGAGCAGACACGAGTGCCTCAATAGTTGGCCACTTCCCATTCATTGTAGGAGGAATGGTGGGAAGTCGGGGAGGTTGAGAGACGAGGGCCACTCTACAAGGACCCTTCCCCTTGTCATAAAAAATGGATCTAGGAACCATGGACAAGACAAGAAATTCAAACACTTAGCACTTAGCTTTTCACCAAGCGAACACTATTGGGCTCCCAATGTGAGGCAAGGGAGCAGGAGACGAGGATGCCGTAGCAGGGTGAGAAGCGGAAATAGATGAAGTAGGAGATGCATAAGAGGAAGGATCATGTTTAGGAGCAAGCTTCCCCTTACCCTTTTTTTGGAAGGAGGAGGTAGCTTGTTGCTACACAATCATGGAAATTTTTACTAAAATAGTGTAGGGAGATGCAAGATAGGTCACCTTTGGCATCATGGCCCCAGTCTTATACTTGAGATAGGCATGATATAGAAAGTTTTTCCTCAAAGGGAGCAGACCAAGGGGATCGGGCCAAAAGTAATCTAACGAGAAGCTCCCACGTGACACCAGTGGTTCATAACTGATGTCATGCACAACATGTACAAATCCCTCATGAGAAAACTTGAGAAATTTATAAATTAATGAAGCAGCACCATTCATGGAAACTAGTCATGGAATGCCCAGTTTCATCCTAAATAGGTTTGACTCCAAAATTATGACAAAAAAGGTATCCACGGCCTTGGGTCCTACCAAGATTGAAAGGGTAATAGAACGAATAGGAGAGACTGAGAGTCCATTGTGTGTACATATAGTGGTCTTTGATTCTTCTCACTTCTCCCTATGCAAAAAGTTTTTTAGGAGTGTTTCTTCCATTATAACATTCATGTGGCTTGCAGGGTCAACTAGGACACCAGTTACAATGTTCCCATTGACGTGACTGAGAATGTACAAGGGAGAAGGCTTTTTGTTTATTGGTAAATCTTGGAAGGTAAAATTTATGTCTGGTGATCCACTCATAGGCTAAGAGGGAGGAATATGTGTGAATGAGACCATATTAATGTACTTCGATGGAACAAACTCGGTAGAGGTAGAAGGTTCAACAATTAAGTTTGCAGAATGAGATGAAAATGGATATGTATAGATTTGTAATTTTCTATTAGCCTTTGCTACAAATTTGTTAGAATTTTTCTTTTTTCCATCGAGATGGATAATACCATCATCAATGTAGTCCTAGATCTCATGATGCAAGTGCATGCATCTTTCGATATCATGTCTATGTATTCAGTGGCACTAGTAGAATTGATGCTCATCATACCAATCAAGGTAGGGTTTGACAAGAGGTCAAGGGTCTCGTAATGTTAGGAATTTATCTTTTAATAATCTTTTCAACACAGAGGTATAAGAATCTAGTAACTTTGTAAAATGTTGGTTGCACTTCAAGCTTTTGTCGTTAGATGCGGAGACCACGTTTGCAACGGTCTTGTTCTTACCAAACACTGACACTATAGATCAACCCTCAGAACGAGAACACAAGGAAGATCCCAAAAATTGTGCAATTGTCTATTGGTATTCTCTTAGTGCAACACATAGATGTGCAAAAGAGGGATATTTCATTAAGGAAAAAATTTCCTACCAAGGCCTCTGTAGATTTTTGACAAAGACCTTTTTCACATCTGAGCTGGGCAAAGGATAAGAAATTTGTGAAAAGAGCACTTGATATCAAATGATAAAATAAGTTATCTTCTCATTGTCCCCCTGCTTACATCAAATGAGATCTAAAAAGGTCATCTTCTATCTGATATTAGCTTGGAACTGTTAGAGAAACTGATTTACCAGCTGATCAAACAAAAATATAGAATTATCTGGTAAGGAACAATAAAATTCAAGGGAAATATCCTTAAGATACCTTGGAAACAACTTAGCCATTAAAGAATCATGGTGAAAGAAATCCATGTACATGTCATTGAATGTTGGGATATGCATTTGAGGATCTCCCTTACCACCGTATTTCTCAAACTTTAGAATCTCCATCCCTTGAGGGACAAGAGTATTTAGAATTTCTATTGACAAAGGACTATGATGAAAGAAGGGTTGAAAGATAGGTTGTGAAGTATCATTGGACAAGTCTACTAGCTGATTCTGCATCTGACCCATGTTCTATAACAAGGCATTCAAAATAGGGTCAGAAGATTAGACAAGACTAGTGGAACTACCACTAGATCCACCAAAACCACCAGCCCCCATTCCAGCAAAGACCTCACCACCAAGACTAGTATGGGTTCTAGAACCACCGCCAAGAACATTGGAGCTGATAGGGTTGAAACCTAAGGCTACCGTTTTTACCTTAACGATGGGGGGTGCTTGTGGAATAGCAGTAGTGTTAGCAGACATGCCGGTCTTGGCCATGTACATCAACACCTTGGGCATCAAGAATTCTATCTTTCTTTCAGTGGTCTTGAACCCAAGATCTCAGGTAATTTCAATCTGAAGGTTGTATGATGGAACATGAGTGTACACTATGTCAAAAATTCCTCGAAGGAATTCAAGACCTACCCAGTCTTTATCCAACATAACTCTCAAGTCATTCACAATCTTAGCGGCCTTAGCTGTAACCCTTTCTTTACCCAAATACTATCCAAACTCTGAAAGCCTTCTATTTAGAGCTAGAAGCTGCTCTACAGGATTTTTGACAACCTCATCTTCCTCCACAAATGAAGCGAAGGGAGAAGTGGGGGGAGTAGGGATGTGAGGTTCTTCCCCAAAGGAACTACAAAAACTTGTATTTATTCAAGAGGTCAATTATTCACGGGTAGGACCCTTAGTGACCTTCGCAAAATCCATATCTAAATGTAGCACGCTTCTTCTAACATGTCCAGAGGTTGTAGATTGAGTTGTAAAGCTCATAAATCTTTACAATCATGCAAATCTACAACACACCCGAGACATGAGAGAAGAATCCTCAACAAAAAGAAACAAAACCAAAGGGTTCATATCGAGTTCACCAAAATGTAGAGGACTCATCACCCTTAGGACTCCAGGTCACAAAATATTCCTAAGGAAAAGGCTACCCTAAACTACCTTAGGTTTGCTAAGTGGATAAAAAAGGACAAGGTACTTAGGCTGAAAAGGAAGGGTAGATAGCTCACCACTATCCTTCTGCTAAAACTAAATGTTCACAGGGTCAGAAGAGTTGATTTCCAAGGTTCGACCTGCTACCTAGACAACTCACTGTCTGAGATTGGCAGCACAGATCTCAGACTCTAGCACGCCATGCTGGCATCTCATGGATGAGTTGGCATCCATATAGAAAGGGGTCCAAAATACAGGAAAAAGCTACAAGTAAATCTACTAACTACCTGGCTATGCAATATTTATACTTTCACAGAGAATAAAAAAGGATAGAAACAACGAATATGCCAAAAGAAGATTAAGAAGTAAACTATTGTAAAAATGACAAGGAAGGTTAGAAAATGTACACTTTCACCCATGAGTTGAATCTTCAAATACATCCACTCAAACAATACCACATACACACATGGAGATGAAAAAATGTTGGCATTATTTTAGAGGATTTCCTTAGTCAGTCCCTTGCTTTGGTGTTCCCACCTCCACAAACAACCTGTAAGGAAGCTAAGGTAGCAGAACAACTTCCTACACTAATCTTGAGAGGAGGATAATGCAAAAATTTTACAGATCATTAACAGTTACAAAAAAATAAATAGAAATAACCATAAATATCACGCATGTCAAAACACAGTGATTTACGTGGGGAAAACCATTTCAGGAGAAAAACACCAGACTCCAAAACCCGCACAATATATTATTTAGAAATCACAAAGATTACAATATACTTGTAGAGAAAGCTCCTCATAGGAGTATCACCAACCAAAGATCCAGAGACAACACGACCACTAGCATACTCTTAGAATACATCACAATACCCAACCGTAATACAACAACCTCATAAAATAAGGTTGCCTTTTAGGGAAAGTAATGCTAATAAAATAGTAGCTGTCAGATCTAAGACCTAATGATGAATGGTCTAGATTTATAATAATAAAATATAAATAATTTTCCTTTCGAGGGAACTGCCCTAAGCCCCCGTCGGGGCGCGTTGCTCTCAAACCCCCAATTGGTGGGATGATCCCCTTGGACCCCTCGCCCCCTGTTGTCGACGCATCAACAGTTCCTTATGTATCAACAATACTTTTTGTAATTGCAAGGTTGAGACACATTATCCCAATAAATTTTCCACTTGTTGAATACCTTGCAAAAGCAACAAGAGGATGTAAAAACATCATCTTTTAATTTCTAGGGGCAGAAAGGCCCATAGTCTCTAAACACCATGTGAACTTCTCTATACTCACAGGATTAGTTAAAGAATCAACAACATTCATCAAAGTCTCTACCTTAACCAGCTTCACCCTACCATATTTGATCATATCTTCAACAAAATGATACTATACATCAATGTCCCTGGTCCCGTCATGAAATGTCAGGTTCTTGGATAGACATATCACACTCTGAGTGTCGCAATAAATTGTCATTGCACCTTGTATTATTCTATTATCCAAACACAATATCTTAAGCTAAATGGCTTCTTTACAAGAATGAGTAGCTATCATATATTTTTCTTCAATAGTGGACAAAGCAACCACAACCTATTGCTTACTGTAAACAAAGATTTTGGCTTCCAAGGTCTTTCTAGCACTTCTAGGGTTTTTTACCTAAAAGGAGAAAGATGGGCTAAAATGCAATGTAAACACTCAAAATTAATGTAATATGGATGCAATATTCCTAGATGAGATGATCTAATTGCAAAGGACTGATAAAATGGATGGATTATACATGCAAAACTAAGAAATGCTATGTGTTTGAAAGCACGGTGTGATATGCAAAAAGAACTAAAAACATAGACAAACAAGAACAAAATTTGATGAAACTAAATGAGGTGCACCTAGAGCTTGAAAGATGATGTTGAGAGGTTCTAGAATGCTGCAAAGATCAGCTTTGAAGACCATTGGGAACCATTCGCCATAGATGGAAAATTAGTCATGTTTCTGATGAAAATTGTCAGAATAGGTTTTGGGATGCCCAGAACATAAAACTTCAAAAAACACTTTTTCCAGCCTCGTAGAGGGACTCATTCACCACAGATGGAAAATTAGTCCACCTGCAAATTTTTGAAAAGTCAAGGGTCAACTCTGTGAGTCCTGGTCTACACCTTTTTTTCCTGACAGGTGGATTTGAATCTGGAAAATCTAACAATAAAGTGTTCTCCAAGCTTCAAATAGGGTTATGTTGACTTTGCTGAATTTGATGACTTTACAACACCTTTTTGACACCTTTCTCTTTGACAAATATGCCTACAAGATCTGCAAACACACATGCAAAGAAGGGAAAAAGGGTTAAAGGTCAGAGTATAGGGGTTTTCCTTGGTCAAACCCTAGTTTGGTAATCAAACCCTTGATAATGAAATGAAATAAAGAGAGAGAATGATGAAAAAATAACATGCAATGTCATAAACTCATGAAAAAATGTGATGGCACCACATGCATCCAAGCTGTGTTATGCAAGGTGGCCATGTAAATGCAAAATGTAACATGCAAAAGAATGTTCAAAGGATTCTTGCTTAGTTCATGCGAGGTATATAACTTAGGGAACATTGTGTCTAATGTCTCCAAAAGAGGACCAATCAAAGGATAGAAAATTCACAACTTAGGGGATGCAGTGTGTCACATCAAGACACTAAGAGGAATATAATATGCTAAGATAGATCACACTCATGAAGGACATTACACCCAATTTAATCCACAAAGTGACAGACACATCATATGGAACAAGAAGGTTGCACTAAGAACCAAAAAGAAAAATGCAAATGAATTATGCCAATGTATGCCCCCACTTTAAAGGAATTGCTACACACCGTTCTGTGAGAAATTTCTTTATAGTAGCAAAATGGACAATGCAAAAAGAAATAGGACATGAGAGCCAACTTGGAAAGCCCCTATTCCAACCCATATGTTTCTGAGTAGGGCTACATCATGCAAATGAAAAGGGAACAAAAGAAAGAGGGGTTTCCCCAGAAAAGGAACACACCAAACACATAAGGGATCTATGGATTTGGGGTCAATATGTTTGTTGTTGTAATGTTTTGATTAAAGAGATCAGAACTGTCATCATTCCCCAAATACACATAGAACTAGAAGAATGACACAAAGAGAGTGAAAAAAAAAAAGAAAAAAAAAATCCGTTTTGGGTCAATATGGAAGAGACATAGGATGTCTCGATGCTTTGCATCATCCCCAAAAGGAAAACACAAGAAAATGAAAATAAAAAATGAAAAAGCTTTGTGTCAACATGAGAGAGACATTTCGGTTTCAATGCCTTGCATCATCCCCAAAAGGAAAACACAAAACAAAAGCGAAAAATAAAATAGAAAGACCTTTTGGGTCAACATGGAAGAGACATAGGGTGTCTCAATGCTTTGCATCATCCCCAAAAGGAAAACACAAAACAAAAGAAAAAAGAAAATAAAAAACCTTTTGGGTCAACATGGAAGAGACATAGGGTGTATCAATGCTTTGCATCATCCCCAAAAGGAAAACACAAAACAAAAGCGAAAAGCAAAAGCAATGTACGACATATAGAAGAATGAAGGGAAAAATAGAAGAATTTCACAAAGAGATAGAACATCAAACGTCACATCACGGGGGAGCACGATACACACATAAAAACACAGAAAAAGAAAATGCAAAAGACTAGTAAGGTGGATGCAAGTCAACCATCAAGCAAGTCATCCACCTCCCAGTCATGTTCGTGATGTGTCAAGGGTAGACAACTAGTCAAAGGGACAAGTGCAAGTTCTGAACTAGGGGAAGTACCAAGTTCTACACTTGTAGGAATTTTGTCATTTAAGCTCATGGAAGAGGAAAATAATGTATTCAGATCATTATGCACCTCTTTGTCTATTTTAGTGATCTTATCATTGTCATCTAGATTAATCACGACAGGACAAATGGTAATGTCCAATGAAGGGTGTATCATGAGTTGTGGTTGTTGTATTGGATCATTTTTTTGTGATTGGGGAGGAGGGTCATCATGCATTGCTTCTATCAAGTGTGGATTTTGATTTTCTTTGTTTTCTTCATTTTGTAACTGAAGAGCAAGGAGACAACATCGATGCCTACGCTCCCTAGCACCTCAGTTTCTTTTGATTCTTTTTTAAATTTGTGTGGGTGTAAGAGCATGTTGATCCACCATAGGCTCCTTTTATTCCCTAAGGGGAGGAACAAAAGGAACCATAGGAGGTGGGTCAATCACTTTCTCTTTTACTTTATAAACTTGTTTTATGTGAGAGGGCATGATGGGGTTGGTTTCATTATCTCTTGGGCATTTGGATGATAAAGGTGAAGTGTTTATTATTGATTGATCTTGAGTTGCCGATTCAAGTTTAGGTTGAAGCATTGTCTCATCTAGGATGGGAGTGTCAGAAGTGGATGGGGATATGTTGCGAAGAGACAATTCCACTATGCGTTTGGATTTGAATTTTTGATAGGGAATGAAAAAGAAGTTTTTGCGAGGTGTTATGGGTTCCATGGGCTTAGGCCAAAAGGATTCTAAGGAGAAATTTCCTTTAGAAGACAAAGGGTTAAAGCCACTATGGTGAATAGTGAATATGTCATTATCAAGCAGAAACTTTAAACATTTGTGTATGACTAAAGGGACAACTTTCATCGAGCGAAGCCATGGATGGCCTAGCCACAGATGAAACTGATTTGACTATGGAATGATAGAGAATGTTACATCCAATGTTTTAGGTCCTATCTGTAAGGGAAGGATGATCGATCCTATCATAAGGAAAAAAAACCATTGTGTGTTTTGATCCATGCTCTCAGTTTTTAATAATCATCTTGATAAAGATAATGTAATACCAAAAATTCCTTAGTGATCACATTCTCTCCACAGGCAAGATCTATGAGTATCCCATTAGTGGGCTTATCATAAATACGGTCGGCTATGTAAAGAGGACCATTGGGAAGATCCAGAAGGATTTCCTTATAAGAGAAAGTAATATCAAGATTTTTCTTAGGTTGGCCCTTACGAGGGATAATGTCTATCATACCTACCATTTCATTCATAGGATTAATAGTAGTGTTATCTAGAATAGGATCAGGATGTTCAATAGTTGTATGAACATTCATGACATCATTGTTTTTAGTTTCACTAGCTTTGATGAATGACACATTATATTTGGGCATTGGATTGGTAAAAATTTGAAAAATTTGATTGGGTGGCCAACAAACATATTTCCTTTAACATTAACATTTGAAATGGATAGATGGAAAAAATCAATGAGGTCTTGCACTAGGTGTTTAAGATGCTTACACAGTTCTGTGTCATGTCTATTTTGTCTATGATAATGGCAATAAGCGTTAGGTTGAAAGGTTGGAGGAAAAGGTTTAGTAGGATCTAGTGGTTTAATAGTAGGTAAAGTAATCATTTGTTGTTGAAATAGTTGGGACATTGTGTTATGAAGAGTGTCTGGTAAAGGTGTAAAATGTCTTTTTGGATCTCCATAACTATAAGGTATCATGACTTTAACAACTGTTACTTGGTTGTTGACGGATTGAGTTGGTTGTTGAAGAGGGGGACTAAATTGTAAGAAACCTTTGTTTGGTTTTCTAAAGGGTTGTGAATTGTTTGGGTTGACATGTTTTGATTTCTCAACTCAGCTAGTAGTGGACTGGGCATCACAACTACTAACCGAATTGTGATAGTCATAAAGGGTTGTACATAGATGCATGAAAGAGGGAAACTTCATCATGGTCAATTTATCTTGGATTTGACTTTGTAAATTTTCAATGAACATCTTTGGAGATGTGGGTCAAGAACCTTGACATCGATTTGGGCATAAAGTGACTGATAGAGTGAGATGAAATCGGTTACTTTTTCATCCACATTTTGTTTACATCTCATTAAATCAACCAATGTCTTTTTAGGAGTCATGTGCACTTGAAAATGATTTATAAATGCATCAACTAGTTCATTGAATGAACAAATTGAATTGTTTGGTAAGGATGGAAACCACTCCAAGGTAGTGTCCTTTAAGGTCCTAGGAAACAGTTTAGCTAAAAATTTATCATCAAGGATAAAATCACTAGCGGTATAGGAATTAACATGATTAGTAGGATCGCCCTTCCCTTTGTACTTCTCAAATCTAAGTATCTCAATTCCTTGTGGCATCAGTGTTCTTAATATGTCCAAAGATAATGGGCTGCTATAATCATAATAGGTGGGTGGGGCATTTTGACTTTGACTTATGGTGGATATTTGTTGTTGCATAGAGGAAATAGTGTGGAAGAGTTGTGTGATGAGAGGATTAGGATAGGTAGTAGGAGGTGGAAGAGAGAATGTTGATGGAGTGTATGTAGTAGTAGGGCAAGTGAAGGGAACACTGATAGGTGGGAAGGTGGTGGAGGATAGAACGTTCGATGCCACAAAGGAACTAGGAGTGTTAGTAGGAATACCGAAGGAAGGAGTGACACTACTAATAGATTGCATGACTATTACAACTTGGGGAGTGGTGTAGGTAGGTATGGATTCTATAGTTGAAGGGGGAGGAATGTGAGGTCCTCCCTGGCTAACCATAGTGTTTGTTGGTTGAGATGTACTAGAGGTGGAAGGAATATGTTTATGGTATATCTCAACAATTTGTTTCATAACGTCTAAGCCTTCATTATATTCAAGTATATGATGGATGTTGTCAATAGTAGGAATTGTGGTGGCTGAAATGTTTTCAAGACACACATTTTGTTGTAGATGTGCTAAGTCCTCATGAATGTTAATGATTTTGTCTTATGGAATGTGATATTTTGTGTGTCAACTTGCATGTTATTGGAAGGAAAAGCATTGATAAAGGTAGGGTCCATGCCTAATGCACTATTATCAATACCATGAGTAGTATCTCAGGACAACCCAAGGTCCACAACAAGTGTGTTATCGTGGGATGCTATGAGTCGTAAACTTCTTCTCACTAAAGTATTATCAATAGGGCACCAAACACTCATACAAAGGCTACTAAAGGTGGGGTGGATGCAAATGAAATGAAAACTAGGAGAAATAACATGCTAATAACAAAAATGCAGAAAATGCCCAGAAAATGTTAGAAATTATAGTGCAAAATGTGCAACTGGACTAATTCGCCAAGGGTGGCGAATGAGTCTAACGATGAACTTTTTTGAATTTTTTCAAAAAATTTAAGATTATTTTTATGCTTTTCATATTTTTTGATGCAAAACTATGATGCAAATGCAAAATTTTAGTGTTTTTAAAAGATTGGGAATGCAAAAATGAAATCTATATGATTTTCACTAATATAATTTTGAAAACCCTAGGATGCAAAACAATGCAAAACCTAGTGTAATATTGATGCAAACTATCCCTAGGATGTAAATGCACTTGAAATCAGAAGGGAAAATGTTCTAAATTTAGGTTCACCAAAATGTAAACAAAGATTTTGGCTTCTAAGGCCTTTCTAGCACTTCTAGGGTTTTTCACCTAAAAGGAGAAAGATGGTCCAAAATGCAATGTAAACACTCAAAATTAATGTAATGTGGATGCAATATGCCTAGATGAGATTATCTAAATGCAAAGGACTGATAAAATGGATAGATTATACTTGAAAACTAAGAAATGCAATGTGTTTGAAAACATAGTGTGATATGCAAAAAGAACTAAAAACATAGACAAACAAGAACAAAAAGTGATGAAACTGAATGAGGTGCACTTGGAGCTTGAAAGATAATGTTGAGATGTTCTAGAATGGTGTAGAGATCAGTGTTGAAGCCCACTGGGACTCATTCACCACAAATGGTGAATTAGTCTTGTTTCTGATGAAAACTACCATAACAAGTTTCAGGATGCTGGGAACAAAAAACTTTAGAAAAATCTTTTTCCAGTCTGGCAGTGGGACTCATTCACCATAGATGGTGAATTATTCCACTTGCAAATTTATGAAAAGTCAAGGGTCAACTTTGTGGGTCCTAGTTTGCACTTTTTTGCCTGACAGGTTGTCGGATCCGAATCTAGAAAATTTGACAGGAAAGTGTTCTCCAAGCTTCAAATAGGGTTATGTTGACTTTGATGACTTTGATGAATTTACAACACCTTTTTGACTCCTTTCTCTTTGACAAATATGCCTACACGACCTGCAAACACACATGCAAATAGGGGGAAAAGGGTTAAGGGTTAGAGTATAGAGGTTTTCCTTGGTCAAACCCTAGTTTGGTAATCAAAATTTTGATAATGAAATGAAATAAAGAGAGAGAATGATGAAAAAATAACATGAAATGTCATAAAATCACCAAACCCTTGATGTTGAAGTCTGGAGATATGCTGCTCCAAGATGCTTGAATGCTTGATTGAAGATGCTAGAATGGTTGAACATTTGGATGAATGGATGAATGGAATGGGGGGGTTAAAATGAATAGAAAATCATATATTTATACACAATTATGCCCTAATTTCCTAAAAATACATCACAGGCTGACCTTAGGTCTTAAGGAATAAAAGCCCGCCAGTAATTTGAATTTATTTTGATTTTTGTGCCAAGAGGGACTCATTTGCCCCTAGTGGAGAATGGTTCGCACTCAAGGCATGTGAATGGGTGTCAGGAATTAAGTTGTCTTAAATCATGTTTTTTCTGGTTTATATTCAAAAATACACTTAATTAAGGCTTGTAAGTGCATAAAGGGGCCAAAGAAAGCATAAGAAAGGTGTATTTGTTGATGAAAAGTCTATAAAAGCATGAATTTATTTTACAATACTTTACAACACTTTAAAATAATACTTGGTAAGTGATAAAAAGGGGGTTTGTAGGTGAATTATATAACAAGAAGAGTCTAGAAAAGTGTGAAAATGTGTTACAACACTTCACAACACCTTTAAAAGACATCATAAAGTTTTAATGACTCATAAAGATTCAAGACCTAATGTGAATGTGTGGGCCACATTACAACATTAAATTAAGATGAAACCAAGCCAAATAAGCACAAGGAGGGACAAAACAAGAAAAATTAGAAGGGTTACTTTTTTCATGTTCACACTTACTCATCCAACTAATTGCACCACCAAATAAAGTAAACACATAAGTACTGGTGGATCTTGCTATCAACATCACCTTCCCATTCTGGATCCACATAGCCATTAATATCAAGGAAAATATCATCTTCAGTCATATTACTATGATAACACAAGGAATAATCTAAGATATCACACAAATATCTAAAAACTCTTTTAATTGCATCCCAATGAAGTCTACTAGGATTAGACATATATCTAGAAATAACTCCTACTACTTGGAAAATGTTTGGTCTTATATAGACCATAGCATACATCAAACTTCCAACTACACTCTAGTAAGGCACTTTTTGCATGTCTTCCATCTCAGATGGGGATGTTGGACAATATGAAATAGATAACTTTGTTCTAGCTGAAACAAGAACACACAATGGTCTACCATCCATACAAAGATTTATTCAATTTCCAAACTAATCTACTTTTACCTTTCACCACATAGTGCTTTGGTTGTGTCATATAAATATCCTCCTCCAAGTCACAATGAAGGAAATTAGTATTCACATCCATTTTCTCAACCTCTAAATCATAAGCAACAACAATAGAAATAAAAAATTTAATGGATGTGATTTTTGTAGTAGAAGAAAATATTTCACCATAATCAACACCCTCAACTTGAGAGTAGCCTTTTGCAACCAAAATTGCTTTGTACTTCTCAATACCTCCATCTGAAACAATCTTTTTCTCGAACACCCATTTGTAACCAACATGTTTTCTTCCTTCATGCAATGGTACAAGATCCCACGTATCATTCTTTTTCAAAGCTATCATTTCTTCATCCATATAAATATTCTAGGATTCTCCATCATTCATACCTAATGCCTCTTTTACCGATCTAGGTTCATCCATGTTAGTATTCAAAGCATAAATACATCTCCATTCATCAGGTGAATACCTTTTAGGTGGTTGTCTATGCCTTGTAGACCTACGAACAAATTGAGTTAGAGGTTCTTCCTCCTCTTCTAAAGATTTAGAGCTAGATGAGCTCTCCTCAACTTCTTCTCTATCCATAGGCCTCAATTCAACTTTCTCAGGTGTAGAAGGAAATCGAATCACATCTTCCTATTTACTTTGTTCTAGCTGCAATATTATAGAAGAAGGTTTAGTTTTTCTAAAAATAACACTTCTACTATATATTACCTTCTATACAATAGGATCCAAAACCTTGTATATTTGACACATAATTGTATCTGATGAAAATATATTTCACAACCTTGTTCTCCAACTTTTTTCACTTCTCCTTTGGCACATGTGAATATTTCTCACAACCAAAACCTCTAAGATGTCTTAATGAAGGCTTATGGCCTGACCACACCTCTATAGGTGTCTTATCAACAAGAGTTGACGTAGGAGATCTAATAATGAGATAACAAGTAATGGCAACAACTTCAACCAAAAACCTTTGTTCTAGACTAGTACCACTCAAGATACTCCTAGCCTTCTCCATTAGTGTCCCATTCATTCTTTTTGCAACTCCATTTTGTTGTGGAAAATATGCAATTGTTTGTCTATGAATACCACAATCCTTACAAAATATTTCAAAATTATTAGAGCAAAATTCACCATCATTATCAGTCCTCAAACATTTTATTTTCTTTCTAGTCTGCAACTCAACCATTACTTTAAATTCTTTAAATCGACTAAAAAATTAAAATTTACTCTTTAAAAAGTATACCCATGTCCTACTATAATCATCAATAAGTGAAACATAATATTTGGATTTTCCAATTGAAGGAACATCTACAAAACCAAACACAATAGAATGAATAAGATCCAATACACCACAATATTTATGAGAACTCGAGTAAAATTGAACACGGTTTTGTTTTCCATAAATGCAATGCTCACAAAAATCAAATTCAAGATTACAATCAAACAACCCTTCAACAAGGTTTTTATTTTTCAAGGTCCTTAGACCCTTTTCTCGAATGTGGCCAAGTCGTTGGTGCCATAACATAGTTTTCTCTATAGGTAACTTTGATTCAGAAGAAGGAGAACCCTTGGGTACCCAAAATCCATGACCATCTACTGAAGTTGAAACCCTCAATTCTCCCATAGACTTTTTTTCATAGAAGTAATATTGCACTCAACAGTGCATGCATCAAGCTTATACAATGTGCCATTTCTAACACCTCTAGCAATCACCATAGAACCTCTGACCATCTTGCATCCTGCATCAAAAAATACTACATGCACATCTGCATCTATTAGTTTTCTCACAAATAACAAATTTTGTGCTAAACCAGGGTATGCAACCCACCATTAATCCTTTTTTATTCTATTATCAGGAAACCTGATTTTAAATTTACGACAACCAACAATTTTTAAATAAGAATCATCACCCATGTACAACTTACCTCCAAATTCTTTATATTTAGAAAACCAATCTCTATTAAAGGTCATATGGAAATATGCACCTGAGTAAATTAACCATGCATCATTACCTACACGAGTTGTCAAACCTACAATGAATGCATCACAATATTCTTTCTTAGACTCAAAATCAAAATCAAATTTATTCTTTTTCTTCTTCTTTTCTTCTTTGCAGTCCTTACGAACATGTCCAGGCTTACTACAGTTCTAGAAAATAACTTTGGACTTTTCAGGAAATTTGGATCTCCCCTTGGACCTGTATTTATCATGCTTCTCATTCTTCTTTCCTTTTTCCTTAGGTATTCCACAAAAATTTAGGGCCTCCTTGGCATTGTTGGATACCTTCCTCCTCATCTCTTTAGAAAGAAAAGAACCCACCACATCTTCAGTCTTTAATATAACATAAGTACTCCCAATATCCATAACAAGAGAATCCCACGAATCAAGTAAAGAACAAAGAAAGATCTAACATTTCTCCTCCTCATCCATTTTGACACCAACTAATTCCAATTGAGCCACCAACATATTGAATGCTTCTAGATGGTCTGTAATTCGTCCATCCTCTTCCATTCTCAATCAATACAAATTATTCCTTAAAAAAATCTTGTTCACTAAAAATTTGGCTTGATACATCTCACCAAGATTCTTCCATAGCTTATGTGTAGAGGTCTCTTCATGGACATTGATTAAAATAGAGTCTTCCAAGTATAATCTAATTATACCCTTTGCTATATGGTCCATAACATCATATTAAGTAGCCTCGTTAAAATTTGCAGGCCTTGAAACATTTTCATCAATAAAATCCTAAAAATCTTGATTTATCAATAAATCCTCCATCTTTAGCTTTCACATCTCAAAAATATTTTTAAAAAAAATTATCCACCTATATTCTCCTTGATGAACTTGCCATCTGAAAATTCTTGCAACAAGATCATAAAGTATCTTCTACACAAGCTCCCACTCAAATCTGGATTAGTTCAAAAAATTGAACAACCCGCAACCAAAACCAAATGTGATCAGATTCTGATACCACTTGTAAGGAAGCTAAGGTAGAAAAACAACTTCCTACACTAATCTTGAGAGGATGATAATGCAAAACTTTTATAGATCTTTAAAAATTACAAAAACTTAAATAGAAATAACCATGCATATCATGCATACCACAACACAGTGATTTATATGGGGAAAACCATTTCAAGAAAAAAACTCCATACTCCAAAAGCCTCCCAATATATTATTTACAAACCACAAAGATTACAATATAATTACAGAGCAACCTCCTCATAGGAGTATCACTAACTAGAGATCTAAAGGCAACACAATTGCTATCAAACTCTCATAATACATCACAATACCTAGTCATAATACAACACCCTCATAAAATAGGGTTGCCTTATAGGGAAAGTCAAGCTAATAAAATATCGACTGTCAGATCTGAGACCTAATGATGAACGGTCTAGATTTACACTAATAAAATATAAATAAAATTTACCTTTCAGGGTCACTGCCCTTGGACCCCCATCTGAGGGATGATCCCCCCAGACCCCTCATGAGGGGGAAACCCCCCACGTCCCCCCATTGTCAACGTATCAAAAGTTCCTTATTTGTCAACAATATTTTTTTGTAATTGCAAGATTGAGACACATTATCCTAACAAATCTCCCACTATTCGAACACCTTGCAAAAGCAACGGGAGGGTGTAAAAACATCATCTTTTAATTGATAGGGGCATAAAGACCCATAGTTTTTGAACACCATCTGAACTTATCTATGTGTTGGGATTAAGGTGTCTCAACCTTGGAGTCCTAACATTGATTTAATTGATGTAATTTAATGTATTTATTTGTATTATTTAATTGCCTATGGTTTCATGTCATTAATTGGGACCCACCGGCTGGGTGGCATCCTCGTTGGAGGTTACTTGATGACACATCATCATCCCAAGTGGACATAGGCTTCCTTTCAGTTGGTATCAGAGCCTAACCAGTCTTGGTTCCTTTGTTGGGTAGAAGGGGTTTTTGAGCTAATCTTTGTTTCAGTGGGAGTTTTGCATAAGAGTGTATTTTGTCACTTTGTTGTAGGAAAGAGATGGCAGGAACATTTGGGAGGATTGAGATGGAAAAGTTTAATGGTGGTAATTTTGAGTTTTGGAAGCTCAAAATGGAAGACATGTTAGTAGATCAAGACTTATGGATTGTAGTTTCTAGAACTAAACCTTCAGGAATGAAACAAGAGGATTGGGATCTCATGGATAGGAAAGCCAAGGGTCTTATTAGACTCTATTTGGCTGATTCCATTCTATTGAATTTCCATGAGATAAAATTTCTAATTCTTTGTAGAAGAATCTTGGTGATGTCTATCAGGCTAAATCCCTAGTGAACAATTTTTCCTAAGAAAGAAGGTGTATTTTGTATAAATAGAAGATGGAGGATCCATTGTAGATCACTTGAACTCTTTTAATAGGTTTTTTGCACAATTGGGTTCTGTTGGAGACAAAATATATGAAAAGGACCGTTGCATGCTCCTTTTATGTTTGTTGTTGGACTCTTGGGATCACCTGGTAATGGCTATTGGAAGCACTACTTCCACCTTTAAGATGGATGAGGTTTTTGTCTCATTATTATATGAAGAGATGCAAAGGAAGTCTTCTGAGATGGCAAAGGAGGCCCTTGTAGTCCATGGTAGACCAAAAGAGAGAAGCAAAAAGACAGACAAGAAATCTAAGTCAAAGTCTTCGGGGAGATCTAAGTCTCTTGGTAAGAAGTCCAAGAAAAATGTTGGAATTGTGGTGAATTTGGTCACATTTGGAAATATTGCAAGAAGGATAAGAATAAGAAAAACAAGTCTTTCTCCGATTCTAAATCTAGGAAATCATCCCAAGATGATGGAGAAGCATTTATTGCAACCTTGGCAACCCATGCATCAGATGATGTGTGGTTGATAGATTTGGGTGCATCCTTTCACATGAATTCTCATAGAGATTGATTCTAAAAGTATGAGGAGTTTGATGGTGGAGAGGTGTACTTGGGTGATGACTCTCACCTAAAGATTGTTGGTCGTGGAAGAGTCAAAATCAAATTTCTTGATGGAAGAGTGAAGGGGATTAATGGTGTCTTGCATATCCTAGGTTTGGCATGAAACCTACTTTTTGTAAGTAAATTGAATGATTCGGGAGTGCAATTTGTTTTCTTTGGTGGAGGATGCAAGATGACTAGAGGGGCTATGGTGTTGGCTAAAGGTGTTCGTATTGGCACTTTGTTTCAGCTTGATGCATGCATTGTATAGTGTAATAGTTCTTTTGATGTACCAAAGAAGAGATCTTTGGATTCTTCATCCTCACCATTAGATTGTGTAGAGAAGAAGCATGTTACAGCTACATCCGATGGTCATGCATTTTGGGTACCTAAGGGTGCTCATTCCATGGAAATGAAGCTTCCCGCAAAGAAGAAAAAGTTATCACACCAAAGACTTGGTCACATTGGGGAGAAGGATCTTAGAGCCCTGAAGAATAAGAGCCTTGTTGAAGGCTTTGATGATTGTAATCTCGAGTTTGAATTTTGCAAACATTGTGTGTATGGAAAACAACACCGTGTTTCTTGTTACTCATGTAAAGCTCAAAAAACTCACATACTAAATATAGTACTCCAAAAGAAAAGCATACTCCAAATAAGGAAAGTGATAAAAATATATTAAATATAATATCTATAGTTGCTCTAAGGCAAGGTACAATAATGAAATACAATCTCATACACCAATAAGGTGTTACATTACTTTTGTTTTAATGTTACAAGTATAAGTTTTTTATCAATAATTACATCCATGAAGATAAGTTTACATTTATAGATTGGCTAAGCAAGCCGTACAAGAATAATACAAGAAGTATATCCATATAATAAAAGATTCTTGGTCCTCAACCGCCATGAATCTGCTGGTCTTCTGCAAGCCGAGGCCAAGAGTGAGGTTAAGGCACCTTTTCCACCCAACCACGAAGTACTGAACTTCCCTGGGTTTCTTCCTAACACGAACAAAGCATCAACCCTGCACGAGGAGCCTAGCAACCTAGAATGGTATAAGCAGGAGGGAATCTCTCAATGTGTGCCTAATGCCTATATGCAATTTCTAAACTAGAATAACATAATACTCACATACAAGATGTGGTAGAGACATATATAATATAAAATCTAGGATTTTCAAAACATTTATTTCACTGGTACAATAGCTTGGCCAAGCAATAATAATAAAAATACTAATTTAGAAAAGGTAAATTACCATCTCTGGGAGCCCACATTCAGCATCCTGTCCCAAAAGTAATTCCATAGAAAGTATAAATAATACATAGCATCTCACAAGTTTGTATAAGATTCAAGTAATTACTAATTCAAGCGTTCTTTCAGAAACACATTATAACTCCAAAGTTTTATATTTGATTTGCATAAGTAAATATTCCATAAGAAGATAAATTTTATATCTAGTTTTTGCATCCAACTTTTAAGTCAATTTAATCAATCTACCAATATTCCAATGGATAATAACAAATATATGTATATATGTATGTTTCCATTTGCATACAAAGTTTCCAATAATCCATTTACAAATTTAATGATTTAATCTAAAAATTACAGATTTATATATATACAACAGGAGCACTTTTTCTCCCATTGGGAATCCAAACCAATCATTGTGTGGAGGCGGAGGTTGCATTCATAAGTGTCAAATATGAAATTAGTAAAGGTTACTCCAAACTATCTGTTGAAGGTGATTCTTTAAACATAATTAACTACTTGTGTGACACTCATCCTCCAAGTTGGAATGTGGATCAAATCATTAAAGATACTATAATCATGTTGTGATCTTGTGAAGAGACCTTTGTCTCTCATGTTTACTGAGAAGGAAACTCGTTGGAAAAAAAATTTGCCAACGAGGCTGTCAGTTTAAATGATTTGTGTGTGTGGGAGGAGGGCTCGATCCTTCCTGAGAAAGCTAGGAGTTTATTGAAGAATGATGGTGTGGGTTGAGACATTGCAGAATTTATGTTCCAATACCTTCTTTTGTTTTGCATTCTCTGTGGGTGTCTTCTTGCTCCCTAGCTTCCAGTAGAGTGTTTTTTGCAAGGGTTTGCTTGTTCTGGTGTTGTTCAACATGGGTGGTGATAGAAGTAGAATCAAACTGCATTCCTATGGGGGCATCAGGAAAAAGAAGAAGCTTTGGAATATATTGCCTCATGGTAATTTCACTCTATTCTTAGAGAGGTTGCACAAGCATGACCCTACTACCTCAATGTAGTTTATGTCTTTCTAGCATAACCACAAGCTTAAGATTAATGGGCTGAAAATGGAGGTGAATGAGGAATTGATTGCTTCTATTACTGGAATGCTGGTAGTTGGCCGCAAGTTCTTCAAGGACAAAAAGAGTAACAAGGAAGAGATGGACCAATTCTTCAAAGATGATGAGCGAAATAAATTAGTTAAATTGGAAAGTTGGGGTTATGAGAGAAAATCCCTCAAGAAAATTTGGGGTGTTGCTGAGGTGCTTATGTGCTATGTGACTCTGGAGGGGAGGTTTACTACTATTCTTGGTCACCACTTCACTCTCCTCAACCATTTTAGACATGGTTTGTTCATTTTGTTCCCTTTTTTCCTATTATCATCTTTGGAGGTCTCAGTGTACGCTCATTTGAAGAATAAGAGGGCTCTCGTCCTCCATGAAGGACTTGCATTATAAATTACGGAGCATGTTAAGTCTCTTCTCCCTGCTTCGGCCATTAAGGGTAAGGAGATGACTTTGAGTGATGTTTCTTGGTCATTGGACTTGGATTCCTCTTCGAATGAGGAGGAATGGAATGAAGAGGAGGAGGATGTGTCTCTAGCCATTGCGACTATGTCTTCATAGAAGAGGAAGTTGGGTGGTTCTACGAGTAATAGGGAACCTAAGCGGCTTGCCCTTTCTAAAAGCGAAGAAATGAAAGTGGGCTCAAATGATTCCCCTCCCAAGACTGCGGAGGTGGTTGTTGGTCAGGATGTTGTTGGTGGTGGCCTTGAGGTGGGGTCATAGGATAATGTTTTGGGGTTCGATGACAAGTCACGGAGGTCATCGAAGCGTATTTACAACCTAAAGAACAAGGCCTCAGATGTGTTGGTGAAGGACCCATTGTGTCTGGTGATGGCAAGGATTTTTGTGATAAGACGATGGCCATTAAGGATTCCCTGATGCAGGATTTTCCCAATGTAGAATAGGAGAAGGAAATAAGGGTTCTTGATGAGGAGGATGCAGAGAATAAAAATGCTAAACATGAGCCTTTAAAGGTAAATCCTCTCTTCAAGGAATTTTCTTACCTCGATGATGACTCTACCTCCATTTTTGAATTGTTGGAAATGGCTAGAGCTGGGGCTACTAGAACTTTTAAGTTAGCTAAGTGGACTCTTCAAGAGTTCAATAAGATTAATATCAAATTAGAGGTTTGAAGGAGAATATGAAGAATGTTCCAAAGGGCTTGGTGTCAGACATTCTTATTGACAGAATTATGGACCTTTAAGGTTCCTACCATGATTTCAAATCTCTGTGTGAAGATAAGTTGGTTGCTCTTGAAGCCAAGATTCTAGGAACGAATGTAGATATCAAAAAGCTTGTGTAGGCATGTCATATCTCTGTGAAGAACATGAACTCCTTGGAGGTCCGTTTCAGAAAGATAAGTGAGCTTAGGGAGGATCAGGTTTATTTCTCTGAGCTTATGGAGAAAGAGCACTCAGTTAAAGGCAAAGGTAAAAAAGCTACTGAAGATGATGACAAAGGACCTATTGTTAAAGGGTCAGCTAATTGGAAGAGATCCTTTGATGCTGAGAAGAAGGAGATGCTAGATATGATTGAAAGGCATAGAATCTAGTAGCTTGAGGTGTCTAGCACCTTGAGTAGTTTGAATTAGTGTTTGGTCTTCTTCTTAGTTGCTTTCTATTTCTTGCTGGGTGTAGGTGTTTTTCCTATTGTTTTTCTATTTTGATGTTGTTGGGTGTTGTTAGTTTATTGTCTTATCTTTAGTCTAGCACCCATTTTGTTATGTTTTTTGGCTGATGGGTTGTTGCTGGTGACTTTATGAAAATCTTGTTTAGTAGCACCTAGTATCTTTCTTTGTAAAGGGTTCCAGGCCCCTTCAAAACTTGTTTTTCCCATATAATCAAAATAGGAGCACTTTCCAATCAGAAATATATTCATTTTTTAAACTAAATCTTGCTCTCTCACATATATGTATATAAATACATATATATATACATATTCAGAAAATTACATTTACATACATAAGTAAATTCACTGTCCAAGCTAGAGATCGTCTACAACCATAATATTGTTAAATAGCAAGCATTGTATATATACATACATATATATATATACATGCATATTCAAATACCATAAAAAAATACAGTCATAAAAAACCATTCCCAACTACTGATTTAGGCATGTTTTAAATTCAACACAGGATTGATTTACATAAAAGATGTTAGGAGGGTAGGCCGACGGTTCCCATAGGGGAAGTGGTTGCCTTCCACAACAGCCCTCCCATATGTGGTCGTGGCTGCAATAAGATACCTAAAGCAATTTCTTTCCTATTTAACTTCCATTCATTGCATACAAACAACGATCTGAAGTAATTTGATTTTGTATGGTTTCCAAAAATGAAACTACTTTCTGAATTCATAATATTATATATACATATTTATTAAATATATATATGTATATGTATATATATATAAGAAAAAATGCAAATACACAGCCATGATACAACTATTTTCAACATGACAAGAGAGATTTAAATCCAAATGCATAAATTACCATTGATATAACCACAAAGGAATTCAATCTTTCACACAAAAAAAATCATCTATTTACACATTCTAAAATTAAATGCATTGGAAAATGAATTAAAAACCTGGTAAATGTTTTTCATTTGGCTCACTCTTGTTCTCCTTCTCTTTCCACTGTTCTTCTCCTACTTTTCTCAAAATACCTACTCTACTATGCCTGTTTCAGTTATTGTTTTTGCAGAATGAAAGATAGAGATAATGAATCTACAGTTCTAAATGAATCTTCTCGTTTAAAGAATAAGAGTTTTTATTATCTTTTTATTGTTTTCTCTCTCTTTTTATCCTTGTTTTGCTTTGTTTTTTTGTTTTGTTTTTCTAAATTTAACTTCTTTTCTTCAAATTTTCTACTTTTCTAATGTTTTCTATCTCATTGTTTTATTCTCGAAAATCTTTCTTTCGTTTCTAAGATTTATTTCAAATTTATCCAATAAAACTAATTTCTAAAAGAAAACATGATTTATTTGTCATGCATCACAATTATCCACAAAATTATAAATAAATAATAATATTAATTTTTAAATGAATCAATAATTAAAATAAATAAAAAACTATTTCTTTTATTTTATTTGTGCATTTAATTTTACCACCAATTAAATTAAATAACCACTATAAAGTAAGAAACAATATTAAATAATTAACTAAGTGAAATTCTAAATGCAACTATTTGCTTACTAAGTGTTGGTGTGTGTGAGAGAAACCATTCCATCTTAACCCTATTAGGTAGCTATCCTTCTCTACCTTAACCACACCCTTGGTCTTCAACAACCTACAACTCATGAAAACTCAGGCACCCATTAATAGATTAGTGTCCAAGAAAAAATAAATCGAAGCAATATAATTTATCATTCCAAACTAACATTTTCTACATTGTATCACTTCAAAATAAATAATATTCATTGCATTTCAATAAAATAAACATTCACTTATTTCATCTTTCAAATAACATAACATTTATTCTACCACACACAATTATTCATATATTAGTTCCACATAAAGTAAATTCAAGTAGCATTAAAGTCTGAGATGTGACATTCTCACAAGTCTTCTAGGGTCTTGGATTATGTGCATTCAGATGTTTTTGGTCCTATAAATGTTCCTTCATTATCAAAATCTGTATTTTTTTTTCATAGATGATTACAGTAGGGCATTTGTTTATTTCCTCAAAAGTAAAGTTGAATTCTTTAATTGGTTTAAGGAGTTTAAGGCCTTGGTGGAAAATCAGACTAGTAGAAAGATTAAGTGTTTGAGGAGTGATAATGGCGGTGAGTTTTGTTCCATAGAGTTTGACAAGTTATGTAAAGAGCATGGGATTGAGAGACATAAGACAACTCCCTAAACTCCACAACAAAATGGAGTTGCAGAGAAGATGAACAAAAAATTGATGGAGAGGGTTAGGAGTATGTTGAGTGGTACTAGCCTTGAGAAAAAAATTTGGGTTGAAGCAGTAGCCACTGCATGTCATTTGATCAATAGATCTCCTACATCAGTGCTTGCTGGAAAGACACCCATAGAGGCATTGTCTAGTAAAAATCCTTCAATGAGACATCTCAGATTATTTGGTTGCAAAGCTTATGCACATGTTCCAATTGAGAAGAGGTCTAAGTTGGAGAAAAAAGCTATTAAGTGTATCTTTATTGGCCATGGTGTTGGTGTGAAAGAATATAAGCTTTGGGATCTAATTGTTTAGAAGGTTCTCTACAATAGAAGTGTGATCTTTAGAGAGATAAAACCTTCCTTTGTTGAGTTGCAACCAGAGAAAGAAGAGAAAAAAAGGAGGAGGTAGTGCATATTCCACCTAATCCGAAGAAAGAAGAACCAAGTACTCTTGTTGGACCTGATGATGAGGAGAGCTCAAGTAGCTCTAAAATTTTTGAAGAAGAAGGAGAACCTCAACCTTAGCCTTTGAGGAGGTCTACAAGAGTTAGGCAACAACTGGAAAGGTTTGGATATTCATTATTGGATCCAGTTGCATATTTTCCTTGATTACTAATATCGATGAGCCTTAGACAGTTAGAGAGGAATTGGGTATGAACAATTCAGATTCCTAGATGAAATCCATAGATGAGGAAATGACTTCATTAAAGAAAAATAAGAATTTGGACTTGTTACCTTTTTCTACTAGACGTAAACCTGTTGGTTGTAAATGGGTTTTCAAGAAAAAGTGTGGTCTTGATGGTAGTGTTGAGAAGTATAAGGCACAATTGATCACTAAGTGGTATTACCAGGTGGAGGCAATTGATTATGGGGAGATATTCTCTCATATAGCAAAGTTGACATCTTTTCAGCTTATGTTGTCACTTGCAACAACATATGACTTAGAAGTGGAATAGGTGGAGGTGAAGACAACATTCCTTCATGGTAATTTGGAGGAAGAGATTTACATGTCACAACCAAAGCATTTCATTGAAAAAGGTAAAGAAAAATTGGTTTGCAAACTAAAGAAGCCTCTTTATGGTTTGAAACAGTCTCCTAGAATGTGGTACCAAAAGTTTGATACCTATGTGTTGTCATTGTTGGAGTTAAAATGACACGAAGAGGGGGGGTGAATCATTGTTATAACATATTTGACCAATTTTCACAAATTCAAAAACTATAGTACAAATCTGATCTCAATATATTCTAATTAATGCATTCATGAGTTGAATGTAATCATTCATAAACAGAATTGAGAAAGATAATACCCAAATAGTGAACTGAAATAATCAACAACACAGTAAAGCAAAGGGAACTCAGAAGAACAAGAAGACTCCAGATTTTACCGAGTGGAAAACCCTCCTGGGGTATGAAAACCACTCCCTAAATGCCTTCCAAGCTTAATCTTTTAAACAAAAGTTCACAATGCCTTATAGGCTGATTTTTGAGCACCCACTCAAGGAGCACTAGCCCCTCATTTTGAGACATGCATCTCAAGGAGTACCAACCCCGCAAAATGTTTTGAACAATAATAATGACTCAGAGGATTTCTCTGTTTTCAATTAAGAACATATCTTTCTGCAGAGTTCATTCATACATTTCCATACAGACAAGGAATGATACTCTCAGAATTACAATCAACAACCTTTACAGTTTTCAACACAAGTATTTAATTACATTTCAAGTATGTCGATTGTGAAGAAATCTTCAAAAACATTTTTCACCAGATCTTTAGATTCACTTGCTGATTTTTTAATATAAAGCTGAATACTGACAGACTGTCGATGATGATTAAAAATCAATAGTAACGCTTATCCAGAGAGCTGCAAATCATCCAAAAAAAAATTCAACAGCTCAAAAAGAAAACTCAATGTATATTCTGTTATGTAACCGTTCTGAGATTTGATGCCAATCCACGAAGATGACCACTAAGATTTGAGTCTTCGTAACAATTCACTGAGACAAGTAGATAGTTATGTCAAAGGAAATTTGTAATGCAATTAGACATCCCCATAGATATCGCTAAGACTCTGTGAAGTTGGTGAGACATCTCACAGACTATAAACTGTTATATCGAAATGTTTATCTTTACGAGCTTTCGTTGAGACACAAGGATATCTCTCATCGATGTTCTTTTGTTCCGTTCACAATCGCCGTGACTTATCACTCTTGGGGAGACCTCTCGTAGAGCACACTAAGTCACACTGATAGCCCATTTTACTCTTGAGAGTCACTGTAACCTTCAACTTTCGGGAAGACGTTTCATAGAATACATTAAGTTCCACCGAAAGACTTTATCCACTCTGAGTCGCTAAGACTTTACCATCCTTTCGCTGAAAGCCTTTCATTCACTATCGCTATGACCAAACGATATCGGAGAGACCTCTTGTAGACTTCAAAATGTTTTGTCGAGGGTCACTTTTCACCCTGTGTCGCTGAGACAATACGAAGTCGGGGAGACACTATATAGACTGCCCTTTGTTTTGCCGAAACATCCCAATCTCACCCTAGTTCGCCAAGATAGTATCAATCTCACACTGATGGAGGTCTTTGATATAAATCCCTTGTGATGTCGCTATAACATAATGTTTCTCTTGCTGATGCACCCTTCTATCTTATGAGGGTCACTATAACATACCAACATCGGGGAGACCTCTTGTAGATCATTTCAGTCATACCGAAACACCCCGAATTCACACCTGTTCGTCGAGACTTCAAAAGTCTTGCCGAATGCAATTGTCCAATGGTGGTCAGTGTGACATTGAACATCTGTTATGACATCACACCGAAAGAAAAAATTCTGGCCGAAGTGAATCCCATATGTGATGTCGGCGAGACAAAGCCACTTCGCCGAGACCTATTTCGAAAACCTTGACTCTTGCCGATGCGCATCCATCCACCATTGGTTGGTGTGACATACCTATTTTGTTGAGACCACATACTGACAAAACAACTCTAGCCGATAGACTTCCACATACACTAGTCAGGGAGACAATGTGATTTCGCTATGACCTCAACCCGATGGCAAACACATGCCGATATAGAACACTTTCTATCGCCAAAACAAAATAGAAGTCTTGCCGACAACAGCTTGTAAGATAAATTCAATCGCCATGACATCTGAAATGTCTTTCCGATAGGCAACTCAGACATTTCAAAGTGGATCGGGGAGACCCTGCCATTCTCACACCGATATGAGTAAGCCCGAAAGAGAAACATCCAAAACCTATGATGTGCAAGGAGAACCATCCTGAGACAGATTATCAATGAGAATAAACTAAAAGAGATTTTGTCATCAAGGACAAACTATAAACACAACTGAGATTCAACAAACTCCCCCTTTGTCTTTGATGGAAAAACACCAAAGACTCTTGCCCTTTTTGCCTCAAGGAAAAGAATAGATGAACACCACTAAGAAGCCAATCAAAACACCATGAGAAACAGCTGCAAAAAAAAAAACAGAGTGCAGCAACTAAGACTGTAGGAAAGTTGTAAGTGAATCAAAACATATGTCATGCTTCCCCTAAGCCAATGCATGGAAAATTAGAGAAGTAAAAGATTGAGAGATAACTCCCAATCGAAGTCTCAACCTTTCAAATAACTCTTTAGCTAAGGGCTTAGTAAAAATATCAGCCACCTGATCTTGAGAGCCAACAAACTATAAGCAAACTTCATTAGCCAAAACTTTTTCTCGAAGAAAGTGAAACTTAATAGCAATATGTTTAGTGTGAGAGTGCAAAACATGATTTTTGGAGATACTTATCGCACTTATGTTATCATAGAGAATAGAAACAGGTTTAGGAATTTCAATACCCATATCAGATAGAGTTTGACTCATCCAAAGAACTTGAGTACAACATGAAGTGGCAGCAATGTATTCTGCTTCTGCAGTAGAGATAGAAACGGATTCTTGTTTCTTGTTATGCCATGCCACTAAACGATCACCAAGAAAGAATGCAGCACCACTGGTGCTTTTCCTATCATCCAAACAACTAGCCCAGTCAGCACCAGTATATGCAATCAAGGAAAAATCGGTGCTTCTAGGATACCAAAGGCCATAATTAAGAGTGCCCTAAATATATTTAAAAATCCTTTTAACAACAGTGACATGGGATTCTTTAGGTGATGCCTGAAACCGTGCAACAGTGCAAACTGCCTACATAATGTCAGGTCTAGAGGCAGTTAAATATAACAGACTTCCAATCATTGATCTATATTCAGTTTGATTTGTATCAAGGGAATCATCAACCTTAGTAAGTTTGCATCTAGTAATCATTGGAGTGCTAACTGGATGGCATTCATCCATCTGAAATTTATTAAGCATCTCTCTAGCATACTTGGTTTGATAAAGAAATATTCCATTTTCACGTTGAGAGATTAGAAGACCCAAGAAGAAATTTAATTCTCCTAATAATGACATTTCAAATTCAGATTCCATTAGCTGAGAGAATTTTTTACTCAATGTAACATTGTTGCAGCCAAAGATAGTGTCATCAACATATATTTCAACAACCAGAATATCAGAACCTTCAATTTGAACATAAATATTGCTATCTACACCTCCTCTAACAAAACCATTTGAAAGCAAATGACTGTCAAGCCTAGAGTACCAAGATCTAGGTGCTTGTTTTAAGCCATAGAGGGCCTTTTCCAATCTGTAAACATGATCAGGCTTGTCTTTGCACATAAATCCTTCAGGTTGTTCAACATAGACCTCTTCATCTAAATAGCCATTTAAAAAATCAGTTTTGACATCCATTTGATAAACAGTAAAGTCTTTATAAACAAAATAAGCCAAGAATATTCTGATAGATTCTAATCTAGCAACGGGTGCAAAGGTTTCACCAAAATCAATACCTTCTTGTTGA
The DNA here is from genome assembly GCA_007258455.2 of Sequoia sempervirens. Taxonomy (NCBI): domain Eukaryota; kingdom Viridiplantae; phylum Streptophyta; class Pinopsida; order Cupressales; family Cupressaceae; genus Sequoia; species Sequoia sempervirens. The sequence goes on along the minus strand of VDFB02292527.1, from coordinate 16,839,496 downwards.
GCATAGCCTTTGTAGACAAATATTGCTTTGTTGTGAATGACATTACCATTTTCATCAGGTTTGTTTATGTATATCCATTTGCCTCCAATGACATTCTTGTCATCTGGTCTTGGGACTAACTCCCAAGTCTAATTTTTCTCAATTTGATCAATTTCTTCCTACATAGCATTAAGCCAACATGAGTCTGTGAGAGCTTCATTAAAGTTTTTAGGCTCAAACTGAGTAACTAGATAGAAAGCTATTTGTGACTTTTCATCATATTTTGCAGCCTTTCTTCTAGTTTGAACTCCTGCATTTTTATCCCCAATAATCTAATCTTTGGGGTGATATTTGGTTAGAGCTTTTGATGCAACCTTTTCAGGACTTGTTGTTTCAATTCTAGGGCTTGCTGACTCAGTTTCTTCTAAAATAATTTCTAGTTCAAGTTCTTCTTCCTCATTATCCTGCAAAGATTCAGCATACAAATGTGATCTCTCATCAAATTTTACATTAACAACTTCAACTATCTTATTAAGCCTTTTGTTAAGGCATTTAGAAGCTTTCCTGTGAGTTGAGTATCCCAAAAAGATACCCTCATCACTCTTTGAGTGAAAACTCCCAAGGTTATCATCATCCTTTTTGATAAAACACTTACTTCCAAAAAATTTAAAGTATTTGACAGAAGCAGTTCTTCCATACCACAGTTCATAAGGAGTGTTTAGATTTCACTCTAATATGCACTCTATTCAAAATGTATACAACTATATGAACAACTTATTTCCAGTACATATCAAGAAACTTAGCTTCATCTAACATTGTTCTAGCCATTTCTTTTACAGTTTTGTTTTTACGTTCAACTACCCCATTTTGTTGAGGTGTTTTTGTTGCAGCATATTGTCTTTTAATGCCGTGTTGTTCAAAGTAATCAATAAACTCTTGAGAAGTGAACTCACCTCCTTTGTCAGATCGCAGACATTTAAGTTTCAAATCATATTCCTTCTCAACCAATTTACGAAATATTTTAAACCTTTCAAATGCTTCTGATTTGTGCTTAAGAAATGTGACCCAAACCATTATAGTATAATCATCCACAAATAGCATAAAGTACCTTTCACCATTAATAGACCTTGTTCTGGTTGGTCCACATAAATTAATGTGCACAAGTTGTAAAGGTTTTGATGAAGAGTGTTCTTTTGTTTTGAAGCTGATTTTAGTTTGTTTACCACTTAGACATTCTTTGCACACAGAATTTTCTGGCTTGTTAAGAATTGGTAAACCTCTAACATTCTGATTCTTACTGATTCTAACCAGATTTTCAAAATTTATGTGTCCTAATATTTTATGCCATAACCAACTTTCTTCAATTTTTCTCATTAAACACATACCTTGATTATTGTCATTGCTTGATGTGTCGAGAAGATTGTACACATTTCCTTTTGTCCTCCTTCCAGCTGCAATAGCCTTTCCTAGCTTGTTTTTAATCTCACATCCCTATGAAGTGAAAAGAACATGATAACCACTATCACAAATTTGACTAACACTTAGAAGATTGTGCTTGAGACCTTCCACATAGTACACATTATAGATAGGAGTGTCTTCATTCAGAAGAAGTGAACCTCTACCTTTAATTTGAATACCAGAGTTATCACCAAGCTTAACATATCCACCTATATAATCTTCAAGATTTACAAACTTATCCTTGTCGCCAGTCATATGGTTAGAACATCCACTTTCCAGGACCCATAAGTCCTTTTCCTTGGAATGAAAAGTTGTTTGAACCAACATAGTTTGCTCAATGTTGTTGACAGACTTAGGTTTCCAAACCTTTTTAAATTTTTGTTGTTTAGATTGCAGATCAGTTTTGCACTGTTTGACTGAATGTCCCAAAGCATTGCATTTAAAACATCTGATTTTTCTAGAAAAACCATAATGTTTCCTAAGACCAAACCTAAGATACATAAGCCTGCAAGTGCTCACCTTATGGCCAAATTTGTTGCAGAAAAAAAATAACCATAGAATAAAGGATTGACTCTGTATGAAGATCTATTACCTCTCAAAGACTGAACATGATCTTTACCAAATTCTGAGTGATTTGAACCTGAACCTTTGACTTCAAAGGAGGGGTTTTGTTTTGCATGGTCAATTGAGCATTCACCCTTTTCAAAACCAACACCAGTTTTATCTTTGTACATCTTCTGCTTGCTGAGCATCTCATTTAGTTTTAGAGTGCTTTCATATTTTTCAATTTCCTTCCTAAGACAAATTGCTTCTTGTTCCAGTTTTTGAATTTCTTGATCTTTGCAGTTTACAATCTCTCGAAGACAGTCTTCAACTCTTTTAGCTTCTTCAAGCGGAGTTTTCAAAGAGATCATTTCTTGATCTGGTTTGTGTTCTTGAGCTAGGACTTGTTTTTTGATTTTTCTGACCTCTTGTAAAGCACATTTCAGCTCACATTCAAGATCTACCACACCTTCTTCAACGTCAAAGGTGTTAGAATAATTTTGCTGAGTAGTTTCAGCCATGAACAGAGTTTTGTCTTCTTCAGCTGATGAATCGTCAGACTCAATTTTAGATTCATCCTTACTAAACATACTTTTCTTCTTTTTGAAATTGAAGTTTCGTTTAGGTTTGAAGGTCTTCTTCATAGGCTATTTTTTAGTTGACTTGTTGTCACATATTTGATCATCATAGGGACACTTTGTAGCAAAGTGACCTATTTTGCCATAGTTAAAACATTTAAAGAGAAGTTTTCCCTTATATTTTCTTGATCCCTTTTTAAATCTTCTAACAAAATGAGATTCTTTAGACTCAGACAACTCTGATTCACTGACTTTGAATTTTTCTTTCTTTTCAATGTTAAAGGTAGTTTCTTTACTTGTAGATTTGTTTTTGCTTATTCTCATTTCATAGGCAGTAAGTATTCCTTGTAGGCTGTCTAAGGTAAGCTTGTCAAAGTGTTTCTTTTCTTCTAGGGCTGAAACCTTAGATTCAAATTTGGATGGTAAGGTTCTAACAACCTTTGTGACCACATCAAATTCATTAACCTCTTGACCTAGACCTTTCATTGAATTGACAACTTCATCTACTCTTAGGAAATATTCAACCAATTTTTCATCATCCTTCATTTTCAACTCCTCAAACTGATGTTTGAGTGTAATGATTTTTGATAGTTTTACTTTATCATTCCCTTGATATATAGTTTCAAGTTTTTCCCAGATTCCATGAGTAGATTTGCAATGCATGACTTTAATGAACACATCTTTAGTTAACCCACACAAGAGGGCATGCTTAGCTCTGGCATTTGTTTCATACTTCTTCTTTTCAGTAGCATCAGTGGGAATAGTGGTTGGTACATTGTAATCTTCTAAAATAATGCACCAAACATCAACATCAAAAGAAACAAGAAAAGCTTCCATTCTGATTTTCCAAAACACATAATCAGTTCCATCAAATAATGGAGCTATGGATACAAAGGCACCATCTTGAGAATGTGCCATTAAAAACAAACTCCAAGACCAAGATCAATCCAAGGAGATTAAAACCTATCAGAGGACCCTACGCTCTGATACCAATTGTTGGAGTTAAAATGACATTGAGAGGGGGGGGGTGAATCAGTGTTATAAAAAATTTGACCAATTTTCACAAATTCAAAAACTATAGCACAAATCTGATCTCAATATATTCTAATTAATGTATTCATGAGTTGAATGTAATCATTCATAAACAGAATTGAGAAAGATAATACCCAAACGGTGAACTGAAATAATCAACAACACAATAAAGCAAAGGGAACTTAGAAGAACAAGAAGACTCCAAATTTTACCAAGTGGAAAACCCTCCTGGGGTATAAAAACCACTCCCTAAATGCCTTCCAGGCTTAATCTTTTAAACAAAAGTTCACAATGCCTTATAGGCTGATTTTTTAGCACCCACTCAAGGAGCACTAGCCCCTCATTTTGAGACACCCATCTCAAGGAGTACCAACCCCTCAAAATGTTTTGAACAATAATAATGACTTAGAGGATTTCTCTGTTTTCAGTTAAGCACATATCTTTCTATAGAGTTCATTCATACATTTCCATATAGACAAGGAATGATACTCTCAGAATTACAATCAACAACCTTTACAGTTTTCAACATAGGTATTTAATTACATTTCAAGTATGTCGGTTGTGAAGAAATCTTCAAAAACATTTTTCACCAGATCTTTAGATTCACTTGCTGATTTTTGAATATAAAGTTGAATACTGACAGACTGTCGATGATGATTAAAAATCAATAGTAACGCTTATACAGAGAGCTGCAAATCATCCAAAAAAAATGCAACAACTCAAAAAGAAAACTCAATGTATATTCTGTTATGTAACCGTTCTGAGATTTGAAGCCAATCCACGAAGACAACCACTGAGATTTGAGTCTTCGTAACAATTCGCTGAGACAAGAAGATAGTTCTATTGAAGGAAATTTATAACGTAGTCATACATCCCCATAGATATCACTAAGACTTTGTGAAGTCGGTGAGACATCTCACAGACTATAAACTGTTATATCAAAATTTTTATCTTTACGAGCTTTTGTTGAGACACAAGGATATCTCTCATCGATGTTCTTTTGTTTTGTTCACAGTCGCTGTGACTTATCACTCTCGGGGAGACCTCTCGTAGAGCACACTAAGTCACACTGATAGCCCTTTTTACCCTTGAGAGTTGCTGTAACCTTCAACTTTCAGGAAGACATTTCATAGAATACATTAAGTTCCACCGAAAGACTTTATCCACTCTGAGTCACTAAGACTTTACCGTCCTTTCACCGAAATCCTTTCATTCACTATCGTTGTGACCAAACAATATCGGAGAGACCTCTTGTAGACTTCAAAATGTTTTTCCGAGGGTCACTTTTCACCCCGTGTTACTGAGACAATACAAAGTTGGGGAGATGCTATATAGACTGCCCTTTGTTTTGCTGAAACATCACGAGCTCACCCTAGTTCGCTGAGACAGTATCAATCTCACATCGATGGAGGTCTTTGATAGAAATCCCTTGTGATGTTGTAACATAATGTTTCTCTCGCCGATGCACCCTTCTATCTTATGAGGGTCGCTATAACATATCGACATCAGGGAGACCTCTTGTAGATCATTTTAGTCATACCGAAACACCTCGAATTCACACCTGTTCGCCGAGACTTCCAGAAAGTCCTGCCGAATGCAATTGTCCAACGACGGTCGGTGTGACATTGAACATCTGTTATGACATCACACCGAAAGCAAAAAGTCTGGCCGAAGTGAATCCCATATGTGATGTTGGCGAGACAAAGCCACTTCGTCGAGACCTATTTTGAAAACCCTGACTCTTGTCGATGTGCATCAATCCACCATCGGTCGGTGTGACATACCTATTTCGTTGAGACCACATACTGAAGGAACAACTCTTGCTGATAGAATTCCACATACTCTAGTCAGGGAGACAATGTGATTTCGCTATGACCTCAGCCCGACGGCCAAACACATGCCGATATAGAACACTTTTTGTCGTCGAAACAAAAGAGAATTCTTGCTGACAACAACCTGTAAGATAAATTCAATCGCCATGACATCTGAAATGTCTTTCTGATAGGCAACTCAGACATTTCAAAGTGGATCGGGGAGACCCTGCCATTCGCACACTGATATGAGTAAGCCTGAAAGAGAAGCATCCAAAACCTATGATGTGCAAGGAGAACCATCCTAAGATAGATTATCAATGAGAACAAACTGAAAGATATTTTGTCATCAAGGACAAACTGTAAACACAACTGAGATTCAACAGTCATTGGGATTTCAAAGATCTAAATATAACCATTGTGTATATTTTAAAATTGATAATGGTCACATTCTCATTAATTTTCTATACATAGATGATATGTTGTTTATTGGGAATGGTAAAAGTATGATTTCAGATTTGAAGTTTTAGTTGTCAGCACAATTTGAAATGAAAGACCTAGGTGCAACTAGGTACATTCTGGGTATGGAAATCACAAGAGATAGAGCTAATAGAAAGATTTGGTTAAGCCAGAGCAAGTATGTGAACTCCATATTGAAGAGATTCAACATGGTAGATTGCTGACAGTTAGTTGTTCATGTGATGCAAGGAACGAAGCTTTCTGTGAATGATTGTCCAATGTCTCCTATTGAGATAGAGAACATGACCAAATTACCATATGTAAGTGCAATTGGTAGTTTGATATATGTGATGGCATGTATGAAACTAGAAATTTCCCAAGTAGTGGGATTCCTTAGCCATTTTATGGCTAATCTTGGATAGGTGCATTGGGATGCGGTTAAGAGAGTGTTCAAATATTTACGGGGTACTTCCAAGTATGCCTTGTGTTTTCCTGGTTATCCTATTGGACCTCAACATTCTATGAGCATTCGAGGATATATGGTTTCAGATTGGGCAGGTGACATGGACAACAAAAGATCCACCAGTGGTTATGTGTTTATGTTTGGTGGTGATATCAGTTGGATGAGTAAGCGGTAGGCTATAGTCACTTTTTCCATAATAGAGGCAGAGTATATGGCAGCCACTCATGCGTGTAAGGAATCCATTTGGCTTAAGAGGTTGTGTTCTGATATTGGTTTAGATGCGGGACAAATTACTGTTTGTTGCGATTGTTAAAGTGCAATTTTTCTAGCAAAGAATCCTACCTTCCATGCTAGAACAAAACACATTGATGTACAGTATCATTTTTTTCGTGATATGGAAAAAGATGGAAAGGTGAAACTAGAGAAGGTTGACACTTTGGTGAATGTTGCAGATGCACTGACAAAACCAATAAGCATAGAGAAGTTCATATGGTGTTCCAATTCCATGGGCCTTGGGGCCCTAAGTAGATGATTCTATATGACTCTTGGCAGGTCTTCGACAAGTGGGAGAATTTTGGGATTAAGGTGTCCAACCTTACAGTCCTAACATTGATTTAATTGATGTAATTTAATATATTTATTTGTATTATTTAATTTCCTATGGTGTCATGTCATTAATTGGGGCCCACCGGTTGGGTGGCATCCCCGTTGGAGGTGACTAGATGACACATCATCATTCCAATTGGACATAGGCATACCACTTTGGAATCTATGACATTTGACAGATTCTATGATGCATCATAATGCATCTTTGAATGCATGGGTGAAAGTTGGCACCCATGTTGGGTTATGACAAGATGTAAGAGAATCAACTATTTTTAGCCAGTTATGACAGATTCTCTTATAGTTGTAAGTGTTGTCAGCTATGAAAAATTCTAGGGCAGTTGTAAGTTGTGTAAGGCATCTTTCATAAGCTATTTTTAGCATATTCTATGTGTCCAAGCTTGGAAGAAGACTATATGCATGTTTGAAAAGTGTAAGGGGTGTAAGTACATGTTGTACAAGTGTCCAAATGTATGTATAAGGTGTCGAATATTGTGATTTTTGGATTTGGACTCCCCTCACCTTCTAGATGCTTCTTGAAGCTTATATCACTCTATTTATTGAGTGCCTTGAGTTGTAGAATGCATAGTTTGTTTGTAGGTAACGAAGTGCTGCCAGTATCACTCCAAAATAGGTGTTTGTGTTGAAGCACTTGTTGAAGAAGCTTGTACTTAGTGATATCTTGTAACCATTATTTGAAGTAATAGAGAAAGTATTGCGCTTTTAGAGGGTGGGGTTTTTTACTCGAAAGGGTTTTCCCCACGTATATTTGGTGTCATTTTTTTATGCTTTCTTGTTGCTCTACTTCCATTATTCTATATATTTTCTTCTCTTATTGTAATAGTAAAAGGTGTTAAAAGAAATTTTTGTAACTCTCCCCTGGTTAGATTAGTGTAGGAAGATGTTTTTGCTCACCCGACTTCCTTTCACTATGCTCACAAGTTTACTTAAAGAATCAACAAAATTCATCAAAATTTCTACCTTAACCAACTTCAACCTTCCATCTTTGACCATATCTCTAACAAAATGATATTGTTGAACATTTGAAATACTAAGAGGGGGGGTGAATCAGTTTTCCATAAAACCATAATAAAATCCATCTAAACATTATCACAATTTTGACTGAGTCAACAAGAGAGAACATAGAAACAAGTCAATGCAACCATACACATGAACACCAGAATTTTTACGTGGAAAATCCAAAAAGGGAAAAACTGTAAACATGACAAATGTACTGATTACACTTGATCCTAATTACTAACATCGCTTCATCCTGAATCATCTCCTTTAATGATCATTTAATTAAATATCCCTTATTTGATTAAATTCATCACATTCCGCCTCTTAATTAAATAAATCATTATTTATCTGATTAAGTCACCATCTACTATTGATTAAATAGATCATTTCATTTAATTAATCTTCTGGTCTCTCTTTAATTAAATAATTATCTTTATTTAATTAATCTCTAAGGTCATTCTATTAAATTTAATAAATCAATCTTTATTTAATTTAATCTAACATCATCACTTTCTTAATTAAATAAATTAAAATATTTATTTAATTAAGTTTAAATCATTTTCCTCTCATTTTGATTTAAATCAATCCAAAAATATAAATCAAATTGTCACATCAACTAATCTCTCTTTGAATTAATCAAATCCTGATTGATCTTAATCTTAATCACTCTGATCCTCTAGATTTTGCAACTTGCTCAATAAATCATTTCTTTTGATTTATTAAATCTTCTAATTTCTCTCAACATGGCATGAAAAGGGAATATTCTTCCAAATTTGAAAAATCCCTCCAAAGGGATTTTTCCTTCCAACAAGGCATTCAATATCTCTTACATGTTCATGTGCATTGAGCCAAGTGGCATTTAATTCATTTCTTTCTCCCTCCAACATGTAATTTCATAAATTTGAAATTCCACCTAATATCATTTATTGGCACATTCATCAAAATGTGCTCCACCTTTGTCCACTCACATGTAAACAAGTGGCTTCATGTTATTGGTTGGTCTTTTATCCCACATTCATCCATTTTGCCTCATCCTCCATCTCTCTCATCTATAAATAAGAAGCTCTCATTTGGATTTTGGATCCACAACTTCATTGCAAAATCACTATCTTCATATTTAGAGCTAATTTCATCCATTTCATCAAGTGTTCATAGTTTTCATGGTTTCATAGCTAGGTTATGCCAAAGTTTCATCAAGAAAGTTTCAATCATCAACAAATCTTCATCAAGCTTACAAGGGATTGGGAAAGGGCCATTTTCGACATCAAAATGGCACCAATTCTTCCATGGGATTAAGAGTTTTCTTGCTTTAATAGGATTTGATACCTTTCTTTGATGTGTTCTTCATTTATTTCTTATTTTGAGCATTGTAAATGAATTCTATGGGGAATGTTGATTTAAATTGTATATGAATCTAGTTGTGTGATTGTTTGTTGTGTTTATGCAGGTCTACAATCAATGTTCACATTTTGGCACTAGGAGGGTAGATTGAAAGAAATTAACACATTTAAAAAAAAAATTGTTGTTTTCTTGACATTTTTGTGCCTATAGGAAATTATGTTGCTATCAGTCCAGCGATGCCATACAATGATGCTACCAGTCCAACGACACCATACAATGATGCTGCAAACTCCAAACTTCGTCACTGAATTCTTCCTGCCCAGAAATTCAAATTTCCAAACTTTCACGTTGGTCCACTTTTCTATCATTGGATTTCTAAACTCCAAATAGCATCGCTAGCTCAAAATAGCCCCTCAATTGTGCTCACTGGTCTTGCTATAGAGCATCATTGTCAATTCTAATGGCACCATATAGCGCCATTGACTTCTTCAAACTACACCGCATATGCAGATTGCACCACTAGAGTTGGGTTAAAGGCACTAATCAATTTAATTTTAACATGTGTCTTTTCATTTTGGTTGCTTGTGATTACTAACTAGTTTTTTACCTCTATTTTTGTAAGTTCTAACTAGTTTTTATAGGTTGGCTTAATCGAAGGTGAAGGAGGGAAACAAAGACAAAATTCTATGACATCATCATCTCATTGTATCAAGTGTTTTTAAACACTTTTGGGAGAAATTATAATTCCTCCTCTAAGGATTTGCTATCTTTCATGCTTGTAGGACTCAATACATTTCAATTTGGGTTTTAAAAGAACAAGACAAAAGGATTAAAAAGAACCTTAGGCAACTTACTAGATTTTGTTTAAAGGTTTAATAATTGAACAAGCAACTTTCACTTTTCCTTTTGGTGCTTAAAAGAATCCAATCATTGCTTTGAGGGATTAAAATGAACATGTGATTTTATGTTTTGTAATTTATTATCCAAAATAAAATCATATAAAATACGTATGCGCTTCTCTTGCGCCTCACAAAAATCTTGAGAATCAAAAGGCTTTCTGTGATATTAAGTTGTATAAGTGATTACCTCCATAGTTCAATTTTGATTCTAAAATTAAACAAATCTTGCGAGTGTGAGTGGCGTATATTGTGTGTGTTCTCTCTTTGTTTTTCAACAAAGATCGATCAAACTACGGATGTGCTTGCTTACTTTTGTCTATCTTTAGAGGGCCTACCTTGTGGGAAAAAGTAATCACCCAAGGGAATGGCCCAACTAGGAACGCACTAAAGCCAAGCAACTTCCAACTGGTATATAAGTGTGGGTACTTGAGGAAATTTCAAGTATCATAAGGATTGTTCTGACAAGAAAGGCATAAATGGTCTCTTGTTGCACAGATGATCCCCCACAAACAAAATGCCTATATTAAAACCCTTTGTCTAAAAGACCAAAATCCTTAAATTATTTGTTGGTGCAAGAACGGTCATTTTGAAGCTGCCCCACATTTTTATGAATTTTAGTAGAGATGAGAAGTATGCCATAGGAGTTTCATGGGTATTGATGCTTGGATGACCCAAGAAGCGAGTGCATTGTAAGGGGGGACCTGTGTGGTCAAGCATCTAATCATCCGCTAAAAGTAGGCGTAGCTAGATTTATCCAAGTGGGGATTCAACAAATATTGTCTCAATATCCATAGGGTTGTGCATGTTCTTGGAAACAAAACACTTTTCTTGGATCTTAAACATTGGAAAACAAACATTTAACATGATCATCAAAATTTCAAACCCTTTAGGAAGAAAATATCTTTGACCAAATTTAATTGTTACTGATTTCCCTAGGGATTCTATCCTTAGAGGTTTCTAAACATTTGAATTTATATCTCCATTTTCTCACTAAAGTCAACAATAGGGAACCTTTTCCCTAATTTCCTTGATTTCCACATAATGGACCTTATGGGATGAGAAGAAATTGGGACATTGGACATTTAGTTTGAAAACCTAATCAAGAATTGTTTGTAGTAAAAGGAAGTCATTAAGCAAAGCTAAGAAAAAATTGATCCCCACACATGTGCTCTTCCAAATGATTTCCTGAAAGATCAAGATCCGAAAACTGAAGACCAAAGGTCTTAGTCAAAAGGCTCACAAGAAAAGGTTGTCTACGCTTTACAAGTTTATAGAAAGATTGGCCTTCAACTTTTACAAACGTGCATCAAGGAACAATCCAAATTTGTATTCATTTTACTATTGTCAAAATCCAAGTCTTTTTCAAAGCTTTGAATATCTCACATAGGAATTATTAGCATGTTCTTCAATACCTTGGTCTAGTAAACAAAGTCTCTCTAAGTCTCTTTTTATCAAAATAAAAAAAATCATCTATCCTTCAAACATCAAAATCCAAATTCACCTCACCAACAACTCTTGGAAATCTTAAAAAAATCCTCTATGCTAAACTTTGGGAAAATCCTTTTGAAATCAAAAATCAAAACAAATCCAAATCATCTTGTTTGACTATGTGTGTATAGATGAATCCTTCTTTGCACACTTAGTCAAATTATCATCTTGTGGACAAGTTCATTCTAAGACAACATCTAACCTCTTAGAGTTTATGAGTTCATTATCCCAAATCAAAATAAAAATAAAATCAAATCAATCAAAAATCAAAAATCAAAAATCAAAGCATCAAATCCAAATTCCTAAAGTTTAGTATCCCCCTCAAGGTTTCCTAAGAGTTCAATCATCCACCAATCCTCCATCCTTCATTATTACCATCATCATACTTTTGATCCTCAATATTTTAGACTTTCTTTTTTGCACCTAAAGATTGGATCAATCCAAAGAATTAGAGGTTCATCTCTTGCCTTCTTGGAAATTGATCCCTATTTTATGGTTCAAACTAGATCTCAACACAAGAAGAACATGGAAATGAACAAAGAAACATCAACTTCAAGTGACCTAATTCAAACCAATTCTGAAATCAATCATGTTGGATCAAGCAATCCCCTAACCAATCTTCCTCTATCATCACAAAATACTCAAGAGGAAGGTCAAGTAGAAGACGCCACCAATAATGTATTAGGGATGACACAAGATGAGATAATTGAAATGGTTCAAAATCCCAAAACTCATAGAATTGTCAATACCATGATGAGACTCAATCCCTCCCAATACATGCTCGAATTATCTAAAGAAGGGGCTAAAATCCCGTCTGATTTTGATGTAAGCACTATTGTGGAGAAACCTCTTGGGATCATGCCCCCAATCTCATCCACACTTTCATTTCAAAGGATCACTCAAACCATCCCCCAAATCATAGCATCCATTACTCCAACTCAACCAATTGTTAACAAGGGAAGCTCATTGCTCCATGCATTACAAACACAACCCCTTGTGAACAACCAAGATTTGGATGCGAACACTATATTGGGTCAATTTGTCCCATTAAATCAGTTACACCCCCATGTTCCACTCACCTTTCAAGACCCCAATGACCCATCATCATCTTTTCACGTGACACCGACATACCCTCTCAACACACAAACCTCTCTCCCTATGACTTCATAAGGAGGAGGTGGACTATTTGCACCAGGGGGCATCTTTGACCCTTCATCTTCATCATTTCCTCAAGGGATTCCACCCATTTTTCCACCACTTCCACCTTTGCCATTAAGATCCATGCCACCTCTCAGTTTGGGGTTACCTCCTTTACCACCACTCAATCAAAGTCAAAACAACCTCCCGACCATCAATCAAAACATCATGTTGAATCCTCCAATCTTGCCATCAATATCACAACAACAGATGACAACCATCCAAGCAACCCAAGCAATCACTACACCATCCATAAACATGGTCTCTCAAGGACCAAGCATATCAATTGTACCATCCAACACATAAATCCCCACCATCAATACAACAACACCCCTCATCATGGAAACAAACACCATTCTGAATTCACCACCACCACCTCCAAAATCAAACACGACAAACCCATGTAACATTACATTGCAAGCAGCTCAACAAGCAGCCTATCAAAAGGCACTCCAACAAATTCAAAATCAGCAAGCTGCCCAAGCTACTCAACAAGTGCAAGCAGCCCAAGCCACACAACAATCGCAACAAGCATAACAAGCACAATAGGTTGCTCTTACAACAACAACAAGTTGCCCAAGCTGCACAAATAGCTCAAGCCACTCAAGCAGCATAAGCTGCACAGGCTACACAACCTTCCCAACAAGAACAAGCTCAAGCACAAGCACAAGCCCAATACCAAGCTCAACAAGTGCAAGCGCAAGCTCAATACCAGGCACAACTACAAGCAGCCCAACAACAAGCATATCAACAAGCCCTGCAACAATACCAAGCACAGCAAGAAGCAACATTACTAGCCCAACAACAAGTGTTGTTGGCACAAGAACAACACAACCAACAACAAGCATTGTTGGCACAACAACAACAAGACCAACAACAAGCGTTGTTGGCACAACAACAACAAGACCAACAATAAGCGTCGTTGGCACAACAAATGCATGAATATCAGCAAGCCTTGATTGTGCAGCAGAGCTTGCAACAAAACCCCACCAACAAACCCAATACTCCACCCATCACTCAAACACCTTGACCACTTCAAAACACATTCACTCCACCCCCTGATCTGCAAGATGATGTGATGAAACAAATCAAGTTGCTCTCATAGCAAGTGCTCGATCTCCAATCAAGGAAAACAACAAAGACACCAAGCAACTTGTGTCCCTATCCGTTCCCTCGCAATGGTATCATTCCCCAAAGGGTTTGAAATCCCTAAATTCAACAAATATCGTGGGACGGGAAACCTTGAAGATCGCATTAGGGAACTCCAAGTACATTGCATGGAGGTCACATATGACAATACGTATCTGATGTGGCTATTTCCTCAAAGTTTGGTTGGTCCTGCCATGGAGTGGTTCTCCCGCCTTCCTCCTAGCATCAAAAAGTTCCAAGAGATCGTAGATGCATTCATAAAAAACTACGTCTTCAATATTGGTATGGATGTTAGTCTAGAGGAACTTTTCACACTTAAACAAGCTAAGGGGGAATCATTCACTTCTTGCAAAGATGGCAATCCAAGGCTAATAGAAGCAAATGGGCTATGCTAGAAGAACAACAAGTTTGCATCATCGTTACCAACCTTGAGAAAACCTTGGCATTTCATCTTAAGGTACAATGTATCACCACTTACAACCAACTGATCCCCAAGGTGCTCAGCATCGAACTAGCCCTTATTGCACAAGGGGGAACACCTTCATATCAATAAAATCAAGACAATCGCCCATCCACTAGCTATAATGAGAAACCTCGCATGTGGGTGAGAAACAAAAATGTCACCAATGACAGTGTGGTGGATGCCAAGGTCATAATTAGTTCTCCCGAAAAAAAAACCCAAACCTACCAACAACCACAAAGCAACAATCAAAACAACATGCAAGCTAACACGGTATCACAACAACCACTCAACAATTAGGTCAACAATCTAAATAATCAAGGGGGACCACCTTCGTGAAATAGAAATCCCCCCAAGTGGAAGTACACTGCCCTTGGGGAACAAATTAAAGTTGTCATGAAGAAACTAATAAATGAAAAATCTCATCAAGATTCCCACTTATGAGAACTATCAAGAACCCCAAGTGAAACCACCGTGGTACAATGAGAATCACCTTTGTGATTTCCACAAAATCAAGGGGCACACAACAACTAGTTGCATGAGGTTGAAAAATCTAATCCAAGACCTCATTGATGACAAGATCATAAATTTTGAGCAACCAGTTGGGAATCAGAACTTAAAGAATCTGATGTCGGATCATAACCAAGGGAACAAATGTGGAAAAAAAAAGTATGCTAATGTGAACCATGTGTATGATCATGTTGTCACATCCATTAATGAAATGGTCACTATTGTCACCATCGTGGGGTCATCACAGCCACCTAGAGCATCCACTTCCAATCCAAAGTCTGTTCCCCATGGTTACAATGTCCTAGACCAACGAAAAAGAACCCCATCTCATATCTCCATCATGGAGTTACTAAAGATATCGCTAGCACATAGGAAAATTCTAGAGGAAGCATTGGCTTCCTCCACCATCTCCGCGGATCTTGATGTTGAATAGTTCCAAGCTATGGTCAGAAATATCACCACCCCAAGCCTCCTAACATTCTCTGACCAGGACTTCCCCGCACAACCATCTTACAATCCTTCACTCCACCTTGAAGTCCTAGTTCATAAAAAAAAAATCAAAGGGTCTTGGTGGATGGGGGTGCGGGTCTAAACATTTTTTCCTTAAAACTAATAAAGAAT
This sequence comes from Sequoia sempervirens, assembly GCA_007258455.2. Taxonomy (NCBI): domain Eukaryota; kingdom Viridiplantae; phylum Streptophyta; class Pinopsida; order Cupressales; family Cupressaceae; genus Sequoia; species Sequoia sempervirens. Next base: position 16,823,885 of record VDFB02292527.1, on the reverse strand, counting down.
CTGGGATTCTCAGAGGATGCCATTGAAAAGGGTAAGGGCATCACAATCAGAGCATATGATGATCAAGAAAGAGTGTCTTAGGGCACTATTCAGCTCCCTATTCAAGTAGGGCCAGCCATTAGGGAAACCACATGCTAGGTCCTTGACCTTGATTTACCCTATAATATCCTTCTGGGGCATCCATGGATCCATGGGATGCAAGCAGTCACTTCCACCTTCCATTAATGTGTCAAGTTCCCATATCAAAATCAAGAGGTCATGATTCATGGTGATCCCAAACCCTTTTTCCTATTGCAAGAACCTAGAAGAAAAATACTATAAAATGCCCCAAGTCCCAAAGAACGATGAAGGGCCTGCTAATCCATATGTAGACCTAGCTACATTAGCCTCCGCTTCTGAGACAAAGACACCCGCCATCCCTGATATATCTAAAATCAAGGTCATTATCCAAGATAGTGAGTGTGGGGATTATAGAATGATGAAGAGTGATTTCATCATAGGAGAGTTACCTCAATCTCTTAGGACTCACGGGCAACCCCAACCAACTGAAACATCATCCCATACCTTCAAAGCAGACCCTTCTAGATTTAGAAGATGGGGGGATCTAAGTCAGGAAATAGTAGATCAAAGAGACATATCCAGTCTCCTATATCAAGATGAAAGGCTCATGCCTGATCTTCTGATGGATGAAAACAACAAAGGTCTACAAATGATGCTCGATATGGGCTATGACCGAAACAAGAAACACAGGAAGAATGAAAATGGCCTATTTGAACCCCTCATTCTAGAGAAGTGACTAAGAAACCCTAGTCTCGGATGTACCCCTTTGAAGGTGACCATACTTGGAAAAGGTTTCTCGGTTAGAAAGGTCAAAACTCCCTCTCATCTATCAGCAATCGCCCTTTAATTACCAGTATCCATAGGTCTACCCTTAAACAACTTTACCTTTGACATAACTGATGTGTGTAGTAGTGATGAGAATCCCATAACTGGTTTCCCTATGCTTTTCAAAGATTCCTCCTTGCTCATGATTAGTACCTTGTCTTTTGAGTTAGATCATCAAACCCATGAAATAAACCTAGTCTATCCCCAACTCATCAATTACAACCAACAAGGACCACCAATTCTGGACACTTTTGAAAATGATGAGGCACTCTCAGAATTCATGGGATTATAGGATACGGCACCATACAGAGATCACAAGGCCAGGTTCGACATCATACTAGACACACAAGCCTATTACGAGGAAACAATTTAATCCTTCAGTCACAAAAGTGAAAATTTGAGAATAATCTCTAGATCTTTGAGTGAAAACCACATTGTGGCACTCTTTGACTCAAAAATAGTAAAAATAAAGGATGTATCCAATGGTGAAAACCTCTCTGAGGCATTGGAGGATGAAGGATTCAATCTTCCACTTAGTGCAATTCATCAAGAGAAGTCAGTAGTATTAGCCGAAAGGTGCAATCTAGTCAACTTGGGAACAAAGGAACTACCACACATAACATTCTATGCAAAGCCACTTCTCACATAAGAACATGAAATTTTAGCTACATTCTTGAAAGAAAGAAAGATAAGCTTTGCATGGACCTATGTCGACATGCTTGGGCTTGATCTAGAAGTTGTGGTTCATCACCTACTTGTATATCCCGAAGCAAAGCCAGTCAGACAAAAGCTCAGGAAGATGCATCCTTAGATAGCATTGTTGGTCAAAATGGAATTGCAAAAGCTCCTAGATGTAGGGTTCATACGGCCGATAGATTATCCAGAATGGGTCTCAAACCTTGTAGTTGTTTCAAAACCCACTGGGGGCATTCGCATCTGCACAGATTTCAGAGACCTCAACAAGGCATGTCCTAAGGATGAATTTCCACTTCCAAACATTGACATGATTGTGGATATGACTGCAGGACATGAGATGCTATCGTTGATGGACGGGTTCTCAGGCTACAACCAAATCATGATAGCTAAAGAAGACCAACATAAAATGACTTTCACTTGCCCATGGGGGACATATTGCTAGAATATGATGCCATTTGGGTTGAAGAATGCAGGAGCTACCTATCAGAGGGCCATGACACTAATCTTTCATGACATGATCCACAAAACTATGGAAGATTACGTGGATGATATATTGGCCAAATCCAAGAAAATATGAGATCATATAGTCGCATTGGGATCTATCTTTGATAGGTTGGAGGAATACAAAGTCAGACTCAATTCAAAGAAATGTGTCTTCAAAGTATAGTCAGGGAAGCTCCTCGGGTACTCGTTTCCATGAGAGGAATTGAGATAGATCCTGCTAAGGTCAAAGCCATTCTTGAAATAGAGGCACCTAAAACATTAAAACAACTAAGGGGTTTACAAGGAAGACTCCATTCCATCTGCCAATTCATAGTGCAACTAGCAGAAAAAGTCATCCCCTATTCTCACCTACTCCACAAGGGGGTAGCATACAAGTGGGATGAAAAGTGTGATCAGGCCTTCAACAAGATCAAGGAGTATTTACTTACATAGCTAATCCTTATGCCACCAATTCCTATACATATCCACAACAACGACAACTCTCGACACTCGCCTAGCACACCACAATGAAAATGGAAAAGAGAGAGCTACCTATTATATCAGTAGAACTATGGTGGGCCATGAATTGAATTACACCTCCATTGAAAAATCATGTCTAGCAGTTGTATTTGCAACACAAAAGTTTAGACATTACATGCTAGCCCATCAAATATAACTTATCACAAAAATAGACCCCCTCAAGTACTTGCTTTCCAAAGCAATGCTTACAAGGTGGACAACCAAGTGGGTTATGATCCTCACAGAGCATGAAATTGAGTATGTGGAGTGCAAGGCCATCAAAGGACAAGTAATTGCAAATCAGTTGGTGGAGGAACCGATATACTCAGAGAATCTGCTTGTCTCATAATTCCCCGATGAATCAATCTTCAACTTAAGTGTAGTGGATCACTAGAAAATGTACTTTGATGGATCCTACATGCAACATGAATTAGAAGCATGGATTTTCTTCATCACCCCACAAGGGGACTACATTCCAAAATTATACAAGCTATCATTCCCTTGCATAAATAACATAGTGGAATATGAAGCTCTTGTCATAGGGCTAAGAATAGCGACGCAATGGCAGATAATGGCACTCAAGGTATACGGAGATTCACAGCTCATAATCAATCAAGTCAACAATGAGTATCAAACAAAGGACGACAAGCTAACTCCCTACAAGAAATTAGTGGAAGGTCTTAAGGAGTTTGTCATTGATATCACATTTGAGCAGCTACCAAGAGAAAACAACAGAGTGACAAATGCAATGGCTACTATTGGATCACTCCTAGAAATCCCACACGACATCCCAAAATAAGAATTCCTCATAAAGTAGCTTCTTGTGCCTACATTTGAGGTACTGAAATCCAAATTTTTGTGTGAAATCATTGGTCCTAATGATCCCTGGTACCATGATACATACACTTATCTGAGAATAGGAGTCCTCCTAGCCGACATAACCTTGAACCTCAAGAGAGCCTTTGTCAAAAAAGCATCTCATTTTGTCATTCTAGGAGATACCCTTTACCGTAGAAGCATTGAAGGGACCCTGTTATGTTGCTTAAGTGAGGAGGCATTGATTTCCTTAATCGAGGTACATAACGACATTTGTGGTTCACACTCAAGTGGTATGACCTTGGCCAAGACATTGTTGAGGATGGGGTACTATTGGCCTACAATGGAAAGAGAAGCACATGACTATTTCATAAGGTGTCTACAATGTCAGCAACATGGGGACCTCATCCATGCACCAACTCAAGATCTTCACCCGATTATCACTCCTTGGCCCTTTTCACAGTGGGGCTCGATCTCGTTGGAAAAATCACCCCCACCTTGTCTAGTGGACACAAGTTTATCATCACTACCATTGAGTATTTCACCAAGTGGGTGGAAGCAATCCCCATGACATATATTACTGGAAAGAATATATCAGAGTTCATCCTGAACTACTTAATTTTTTGTTATGGTGTCCCTCAAGCTATCATCTCAAATAATGGGACACCTTTCAAGAATCAGGATGTCTGTGACCTGTGCCAAAAATTCAAAGTCCAACATCACTTTTCCACTTCATATTATCCCCAAGGAAATGACCAAGTTGAGGCTACAAACAAGACCATCCTAAAAATCCTCAAGAAAATGTTCAATGAAGTTGGTCGTAATTGGAATCTCCAATTGAATCTTTCCCTGTGGGCCTATTGAACAAGTATCCACACACCAACAGGTGCAACCCCATTCTCCCTGGTCTACAAATCAAAAGCCATATTACCCATCGAGATTGAGCTCCCATCACTGAGAATATGACTACAAAATCTTGTCACAGATGAAGAATACTAAGTATCATGACTAAATGAGCTAGAGATACTAGATGAGTGGCGTATGGATGCCTTAAACCATTTACAAGTGTATCAAAACTGACTCAAGAGGAGCTACAAAAAAAATATCAGGATTCGAACATTCCAGGTAGGAGAACTTGTGTTGAAGGAGAATCAGATGAACGTTCCAAATCCATATAGCAAAGGTAAATTTGAACCCAAATGGTTGGGACCATTCGTCATCACAGCAAGTTATAAGTCAGGGGCATATTAGTTGTCAACACCACTAGGGGAACCTCTACAAGAGCCCATGAACAACTCCCATCTCAAAAAATTTTATGCCTAATTCTTCTAGGGTGAAAAATCAAAAAATACAAAAAAATACAAAAAGTCCTAAAAAGATGGTCACCTTGACGAAAACTTGGAAAAAAGCCATCTTGGTGACAACAACAAAAAAGCAAAAAAGCAAAAAATCCAAAAAAAATAGAAAAAGGAGTAAAAACAGTAAAGAAAAAAATCATCCTCTAGTGAAAACCACTTCGGTGGTGCTTTGGGCAAGTACCTTGGTGAAAACCTAGAAAATAGGCACCTTGTGTAAATAAGCACTTTCCATCCACTAGGACCTCCATGACTCATTATGCATCATCCATTCATTATGCTTCCATCATCCATCGCATTCCATATCTCCATCCATCACCCATCCACGTCTGCACCATAGCTTGGCCCTGTGTTCGTATCATGATCCCTCCTAGTACTACTCGGTGCATTCTTAAGGTTAGTTTTTCCTACCTTTATCAAAGTAGTCTATTGCATCGCACTGGGGGCATATTCTCTTCGAATCAGATTCGTGTATATTCTAGAAGTCTTCATAAAATCCAAAAATCCAAAAACATCAAAAAATCCAAAAATCCAAAAACATCATAAAATCAAAAAATCCAAAAACATTCAAAACATATCAAAATCCAAAAACAGGTCAAAATGTCATTCAAAAAGTCAAAAAAAGAGTCATCTTGTCGAACTACATCATCTATGAGCTTTGAACGTAGGCAATCCATTTGTTCATATCTTCAATCCCCCAAGACACTTAGGTCAATCCTTTAGGAGTCTGCCATAATAAACTGGCAATCCATTTGTTCATATCTCATCAATAATCGAGTTTGTGCCAGTCGAACTACGTGGTCTCTGCATATATAAAATAGGAAAGGCTAATTTGTTGATCAGCCCCCGAGGCCCCTAGGATAGTTCTTTAGGTTAGTCTCTTGGTCAAAATCTCAAAAAACACCAAAACATTTGAAAATTTGAAAATCAAAACATTTGCAAAATCTTGAAAATACCAAAAACAGCCTCAAAAACATTTCAAAACTATCAAAAACATCCAAATATTTGAAAAAACCATCCATCCCCATCCCGCTTTCACCTGAAATAAGCATCACTCATAATAAATCATCGTCACCCACAACCTTTGGTGAAACAGTCAGAAACAAGTCTAGCAGGTTAAAAGTGAAAACTCAAACGTCAAGATCTCAAGTCTAGGTCAGTACGTAAACAAGCTGGTCAACTCTTTGTGTCAATAGCCTAACATCCAATCAGTCCCAAATCAATCATCTGATAACATCATGTCCTAGGATGCATCCTTCCTACAATGGGCATCAACATCAGGCGTCGCCATAGTTTAGTCTTGGCTATTGGTATTGAAGAACATTAGCTTGTTTGTTTACTTTATCTTTGTCTTTTTTACTTATCTTATTGTGCTCATTTCGATGACCTCTTGATGATGTCCAAACAAAAGGACTTAGAGAGAAAGGAATGGGGAAACAATCATTATCTTTTTATCTGTTGTGCTTGTTGGATATGCTTATAATATAAACTTGGTCATGCGTGCTTTGTTTGATCTATAGGGAGGGTGCTTTAGGTGTCTTGTTGACCACATAGGAAGGCTTTCCTTTCTATGTTTTGGTCTAAGATGTTTGAAATATCTGAACTGTAGTCTAAATAAGGTTTCGTATGCCAGGTGTGAACAAGAGTACTCCTATTTGATTGTTGAGTCAAATTCCATCACACTAGGTGCAATGCCATCTTGGTCCTTTATACCTTGATGCATCATGCCTATGTGTATTATCAAACATAAGGTAAATGGCCCTTTTAAAGTCCCAATTCCTAGTAAGCAAATCATCATCATCATCATCATCATCATCATCATCGTCGTCATCTCTTTTGACTTGTTGGAGTCTCTTCTTTCTTCTTGCTTCTCTTTGCGCTAACAGGGTACCATGACAATTAATCACAAATCATCACCATTGCATGCATCCTACATCCACAAACCATCAACATAATGACATATAGGAAGTACTGATCATCTCACATGCATTGCATTTTTCATCATTGCATAATATAGATTGGTTATTCTACGCATCTCATAAACCATACATTTGCATTCATTACATTAGCATAAAAGAATTATCACATAGGAATTATTAACTCATATCATATACATCATCAAAACATCCATTATATCATCACATATACATCATAATATCATTCATTTTGCATCGGTTACATATAACATCACATACATATCATCCATTTGCATTATCATATAAGCATTATCATACCATATCATGTCATATACATAAACATCATCATTAAATGCATCATCACATAGAAATCATTATAAAAATGCATCATCACATCATATCATGTGCATCATCATGACATCCATAAATGCATCGCCATATCATACATGAGAAAGATAATGAAAAAGAAAAAGATTGCATCTCATACACTTTATCATCATCATCCATTAGGCGCATAATATAGATTGGTTATTCTAAGCATTCACATATCATAACATGTGAATTATCCATACATTATCATAAAAGTGCATAGAAAAGATACTAAAAAAGAAATGCATCTATAAATTACCGCATTACATCATAAGCATCATAACATCATACATCACATCATTGCATCACATATAGACCATCACATATAGAAAGTAAAAACATCCATCCATAATGCATAAATAAAATAGAACACATCATACATCGAAATGAATCATCTCATATCATCTCATATATCATCAAAATAATAATGCACTGTCATGGTACAAAGGATTGGGATCAAGTATATAAGTACAATCAATACAAGTACAATCACCCACTGGGCTATCAAAAACAAGCCCGTGGATCTCAAAAGAATGGTAAATAAGCTACCCTATTGGTTGCTCCCCTCGCCACCTGGCCTCTCCTCGTCCTCCTTTGGAGGCTTGTATCTAGTTTGCTGAGAATAATCCGGAACTCGTCCCGCTCGACTCACAACCCTGGTGGTAATGCACACAATAATACTCTGCCTCTCGGACAACCTCTCGGTATGCCCACATGGATACGGTGCTCCAGGAGGAGGATGCAACCATACTCTTTAACTGTTGTCTCTGGCCCATCTCCTGTGCATCCTGTAGCTCAATAGCCTATCGCTGCTAGATGGCCTGGTCTCTCTTTGTTGTCAAGGTCAAGACCTACTATCTCGTTTGATCTCTCTCTACAGTCAACACTTGTATCTAAGCCTGAAGCTATAATATATGAACGTCTCTAGGGTCTGGCTGTGGTGGTGGTTGGATGGGTGGTTGGTCCTGGTGACCATCTCTAGGTTGGGATGACTTGGTCCTGGAGACCATCCATGGGATGATCCTGATCACCATCCCCTATCCTACTATGGCTACCACAGAGGTGTTTTGTCTCCCCATCTACCTCGCCCTCTACTGCCACCCCCATCACTGTCACTGTCCTTGCCTCCTTGACCTTTCCCCCACCCTACAAACCTGCCTCTCAGTCTCCTCCGTGACAAAAGTGCACCAGGTATTGTAAATCGAACTAGTAGTCAGAACCAATCCCTATATGCCTATGTCATCCCCAGATCCACCTGTCCCTAATTGTAAGGCCCTCGTCTAGCCACTAGTTGCATGAAACTTTGTATTGCATATGTTGTTGAGATCATTTGACCCCATGTCATCTCCCTTGTAGTACGTGCAAATATGGCCATGTATTGATCATCAAGATGGTCCTGAGCATCTCTAAACTATCGAGCCACACAGTCTAGCAGATATCTCTCAATAATCATATGCTCACAGACCTACATCAGATGGTCCTACCCAGCAAAGAATAATGTTGTACATCATCATACTAGGCTAGCATCCCAAGATAAGGTCTCCAGGTGAAAACTATCATCTTGTCGATGACCCACTGCCAATGTCGAATGTCTGTTGCCTCTGTGTGTAAAAAGGTAAGAGCACCCCTATACCTCCAGATAACTGGATCATGTGGCTCCATATCAACCAGTGTAATTCTAATAGGGAGGAGCACTGCAATGTTCTCCTAGGCCCAAATATGTAGTAATGTCACCCTTGATCCGATAGCCCAGCTATCGCAGTAAGAAAACTTGTGTAGATCATGGTACATAGAGGAAAACATAACTGACCCCCAAGCAAAGCACTCCCTCCGTAAAAGCATCCGCTCCCAAGCAAGCCCCCATCCTAGGCTAAAGTATCAACCATGCCAATTTGGTGCTACGAGTCATGATATGATCGTAGCCACAATTAATCTGAAAGACGGTACCTGGCCTCTATATTGCTACAACTCGATCTATCCCTCTGAAAAGACGATCTCATCTAGGCCCATAATGTCAAAGTAGTTGTCTCTCCTAACATGCACATCATATATAACTTGCTCTCCATGGATGGGAAAACACAAAATGTGCCACACGTCCTCTAGGGTCATTGTGGTCTCACCTGTGGGAAGGTGGAATGAAGAAGTCTCGTTGCTCCAGCGCTCTGCCAATGTTCTCATCATGCCCAGGTGCATCCTGATAACTAGGGCATAAGTGAAATACCATAATTCAATCGCCCCCAGGTGCTCCTGGAGTACCTTAGGAAGTGGGGGGTCCTGGGTCAGTCTGCTCAATATGGAAGATATGTGCTCGCGAGAATGGACTAGCTCCATGTCCTCTTGCATCGGGAAAGTCACCATGTCAAGTTTCATAAAAAAATTGAGATCTTGTTTGAAGTTCGTGCAACCAAAATAGAAAATGCATCGCTATTTTCTTGTGTCATTGTTTAGAACTTCTAAACTATGTCGTTGGAAGCCAAAAAGTTCCAAACTCCATCGCCATGGCGTAGTTTGAAAGCGACCTAGTTTGACCCCTAAGCCTAAATTTCAAATAGCACCACTGCAGCGCTATTTGCAAGTGCAGCACACTTTAGCCCCTAAACCCTAAATCCTAAATAAAGCCATTGTGACACAACTTTCATTAGCAACGTAGTTTAGGCCCACGCGATGCCGATTTGAGGTTTTCAACGGCACTATATAGCACCGCTTCAATTTGTTGACTTCTAAACCCTAATAAATGCACTCAAAAATCAAAAAAAAAAGTTGGGAGAAGATGACTTACCATTGGTCTTGTGTTCGGAAGCCTATGGAACACTCGCACACACTCGGAAATATGTCATGGAACACACGTTGCGCCATCTCGATCAAGTCCTTAGAGCTCAAATCACAAGAATGTCAAAAGGCTAGGTGTGTAAATGAATTGGAAGTGGCCCCTCAAGGCCTATTTAAGCCCAAAAGTTAGGGGTTTTTGACCCTGTTTAGCCATCCAGCTAGCATTTTGGACCCCCGAGCCTATTTTTTCCCAACCGAGAGTTGTTTTACATCATTTTTTGGCATCCCAAAGCCTTTCTGGACCCGTCGGGCACCTTGTCCTCTCTTTTTTGTGAGATCACCCAAAAATTAAAAAAAAATTCCGCTCTCTCGAGGGGGCAGTATACCAGCATAATTCTATTGTCGAGGCAGTAGTGGGGCATTTAAAAATTGGATTTTTTTTTAATTTTGAGCAGAGCAATTTTATTCTTTGAACCAACGCAATAGGTACTTTGCTTCAAAGAGGGGAAAAACTATAGACATGTAAAATGTACTGATTACACTTCATCCTAATTACTAACACCGCTTCATCCTAAATCATCTCCTTTAATAATCATTTAATTAAATATCCCTTATTTGATTAAATTCATCACATTCTGTATCTTAATTAAATAAATCATTATTTATCCGATTAGGTCATCATCTCCCATTGATTAAATAAATCATTTTATTTAATTAATCCTCTAGTCTCTCTTTAATTAAATAATTCAATTTATTTAATTAATCTCTAAGGTCATTCTATTAAATTAAATAAATCAATCTTTATTTAATTCAATCTAACATCATCTCCTTAATTAAATAAATCAAAATCTTTATTTAATTAAGTCAATCATTTTCCTCTCATTTTGATTTAAATCAATCTAAAAATATAAATCAAATTGTCACATCAACTAATCTCTCTTTGAATTAATCAAATCCTGATTAATCTTAATCTTAATCACTCTAATCCTCTAGATTTTGCAACTTACTCAATAAATTATTTCTTTTGATTTATTAAATCTTCTAATTTCTCTCAACATGGCATGAAAAGGAATTTTTCCTTCCAACAAGGCATTCAATATCTCTTACAAGTTCATGTGCATTGAGCCAAGTGGCATTTAATTCATTTCTTTCTCCCTCCAACATGTAATTTCATAAATTTGAAATTCCACCTAATATCATTTATTGGCACATTCATCAAAATGTGCTCCACCTTTGTCCACTCACATGTAGACAAGTGGCTTCATGTTATTGGTTGGTCTTTTATCCCACATTCATCCATTTTGCCTCATCCTCCATCTCTCTCATCTATAAATAAGAAGCTCTCATTTGGATTTTGGATCCACAACTTCATTGCAAAATCACTATCTTCATATTTAGAGCTAATTTCACCCATTTCATCAAGTGTTCATAGTTTTCATGGTTTCATAGCTAGGTTATGCCAAAGTTTCATCAAGAAAGTTTCAATCATCAACAAATCTTCATCAAGCTTACAAGGGATTGGGAAAGGGCCATTTTCGACATCAAAATGGCACCAATTCTTCCATGGGATTAAGAGTTTTCTTGCTTTAATAGGATTTGATAGCTTTATTTGTTGTGTTTTTCATTTATTTCCTATTTTGAGCATTGTAAATGAATTCTATGGGGAATGTTGATTTAACTTGCATATGAATCTAATTGTGTGATTGTTTGTTGTGTTTATGCAGGTTTACAATTGACGTTCACAAAAACCATGTTGAGGGTTAACTCACAATATATTATATTTGGATACACAATATTACAAGGCTCACTGCCAAGACTCACTGTCCTTAAAAAGGCTCACTGCTTGAGTACAAAAGATGGCTAACCACCAAGACAAAATGATAGTGGCTCACTACCAAAATATTTAACTAATGGAATGCACCTTCAATGTACAGGGATCAGTTCCACTGAAGCTCAGAATATGAAGTACTACCTCACACAGTATTCGCTCAACAAAACTGCACTAATCACAACTGATAAAGCATTTATGCTCAGATATTCACACACCTCTTAATCCTTTTCACACTCACACTTACTTCTCATTTCACATTCATTGTGCATGTGTGTCTTCTTCCACTACTCTTTGTTCTCATCTCACTCCTCAAAACATATTATATGTATACAAGTAAATGTTGATCATCAATTAGGTCAGTCTAATTAGATGGACACAAAATTAATCAAAACCTTCCTTGTTGGCACCATTTTTTATTTAAACATTTTATCCACATAGTGCATTATACCAAGTCGGCTATCATCCATAAAACATAATTAGCCTTCATAATATATTGCATACACTAAGTCGACCAAGACTAGAACGAAATTCTCCAAACCAACAAATAATCCTCAAAGCAAACACCTTTCAAATTTGAGAAAACATTAATTTTCCATCATACTACCAACATAGAGACTATCAACAAAACCACAACATAAGAATGTTCACCTTAGTAGAATGTGGAGTCTCCCACATAGTATGCCACACATAGAACAATAGTAGAATACATAGTTAAAATCAATTAGAGATAAATTTTTGTTCACAACAAAAGACGTCTCAAGATCCAAGATATAGTTGTTTAAATGAGTAAAAATAATATGGTTAAGAGATTGGAGTCATATCATATCTTGCATTGAATTCTAGACTCAAATACCAAAACATTTATCCATCACAAAAGGGTATTACCGACAGAGAACAACTTTCAGTAAACCAAGCAGACTTCCCATAAAGTTATCACCATGTTGACATCAATGACAACATAGGAACAACCAACACAAACCATCCATACTTCATGCTCATGTTGCAAGGCTCCCAACAATCTCCCCCTTTGGAATTGATGGCAACATACATGACAAAATCATTTTCTAGTATACAACAACTAAATACTTTGAATACTCCCCCTATCAAAATTGTTCTTCACAAAAATGTTTTTCCTCTGTCTCTCTATCTCTCCATCTCTTTATCTCTCTATCTCTCCCCCTTTGACATCAATTACAAAGGAAGGGGTTTGATATATATGTATATATGCATCAAAGTGTAACCAAAAATATATGAACACAAAAATTGAATTAACCTAAAGAAGAACATTTGAGACTCTCCAAAATAGCTTTCCACGACACTTTACCTTCTTCCCATGAACGTTTTGCACTTACAAGAGTCTTGTAGAATAGCTCAAGCTTAGTTAAGGACTCTATACCATCTACTAAATTATTGGGACTAAGATTAATCTCTGATAATTCACCAATACAACCAAGAGCACTAGAAACAAAAGTATGACTAAGTTTAATCATGTCTCTGAGTGCCACAAACTTCTTGATAACATCTATCCTTTGATCATGTAGAGAAAATAATTTTTCTTAAAGCTACACAATGTAGGACCACCTCTAATTATCTTTATCTTATGTTAACCTATATGTATCTACTTGAGTGATCATCTGGGACTCACTCATCCTTATCTCATTTCTTATATCCAATGTACTGCTAGACCAATCTAGGAAAAATAAAGTAGTTTTTGTACCTCTTCTTCACAACCTTGTACACTCTCCAATTCCTTCATCACTCAACTATGTGCATTCACACATTTTTCTCGATATCTTCCAAATTTCCTTCATCAGCCCTAATTCCAACAAACACTTCAAGTTCGAAGATGTAGACCTTTGAAGAAACAATCATGCCACAAATATTCTCCATGATAGAAATAGATTAATCAAAATGAGCATCGAGAATAACCTTCTGCAATTCTTCCAAAGCTCTCTAAATATTTATCCTTTCATGCTCATGTTCAAGCTCACTTCCTTCTACAACTTCTTGCTTAACAACACTCTTCCTTTTCTTCCCTGTTTCGGTCACGCTACTGGAGGTACCTTCTACATTGAGATTCTTAAGGATTTCCAAAATAGTTTTAGCATAATTATCAACTTCAACCTCTAACACTTCATAATCCAATTCAGATATCCAAACTAATCTTGGTTCAACTACTTCCATGTGACAAAAATCTGTAGACACAAGAAAATTTATGCTTCCGGAATACCTTTCCACAACACTTACTAGAATCCTAAACCTTTTGTTCATCCTCATCTAAAATGTTCCAAAGAATGCAGCAAGGGAAATCTCTTGTGCATTTGAACTACCAAGATTTATCATGAAGTTTTTTGATTTGATAGGAAATATGCTCTTAATTTTGACCATTCTATCCTTCCTATTACCGATAACTCCCTCAAAAAGTAAAAGAGAAAACAAACAACCAAATTTCCATACCATAATTTATTATTCTTACTCTTTTTTATTTCCTTTAAATTCTTCAAAAGATGTATATGAAGTAATTCACACAAGTCATATTCCATACCTCTTTTAACCATATCAATAGCAGTATGCACAACAACAATAGAAATTGTAAGGTCATTGTTAGGGATACAAAATTTGTGACCGATGACCATAGCAACATACCTTATTACCAGATCAACAATCATCTCAAATCAATCTCTTTCCCTTCAAAATTCACACCTATAACTTCAATATCTCTTTCTCATCCATATCCTTTAGTTTGGGAATTGGTCTAGAGGAACACAAACTAGTTACATCTCTAATAGATTCTCTAGAAATCAAATGTGCCTCATCAATCCACAAAGATTCATCATGAATTATGCTCAACACTATTTGAATATACTTTTTTTCAAATCCAAACAAGGGAAATTTCCTCCAAACATCCAACTTTTCTCAACTAATAGTCTGTAGGCATCATGGCTCTCTTTCAATTCACTTTCCCAAAGCATGCTAAACTGAACTAGCAACATCTCTTCTATCTTACTAAAAAAAATGCATAAATATCTTCTGTGGGAAACACTCTCAGAGGGATACAAGAGAATGCACCAACAGACTCTTCTGAAACATTCCTCAAATATCTTTTCAACCTAACTTGAATTAGCCACTACTTTTACTTAGAAGTTGACAAGAGTATTTCACCAAAGGTCAGCAAAGATAAAACTGATGATTCCTTTCTCCAAATCCTTTTCATTTCCTTTCTTGCTTCTTTCAGATCAATGATTTGATCATAATTCTTCACCAGATAGATATTTTTCTTTCTTTTGTTGTTACTTCCAAGGTGTTTCAGATTGTTTCACTTACAACAAACATCATTCTTCTTTCCATTTTCCTTTTTATTCAAAAAACCAACTTTATGTCCAATCTTCTTTCTCTTAGAACATTTATTGAAGAATGATAAAGAATCATTCATTTTAATTTTTTATTCCTTTACCTTATGACCAAATTTCTTGCAAGAATAACAAACACCATTAAAAGATAAATACCTTTTAGCATCATGTCATTTGATAGGATTTTTTCCTGAATTGATTCTTAGATCCTTGATTTGTCTATCTTTGTACTGAGTCTTATTACTAGTGGATTGCTTCACTTTAGAACTCTAACCTTCCTGAAACCCTAAACCACTCTTATTCATTTCTGATCTTTGAGAGGTAATCAATTCATCAAGCATCACCGATGATGAAGGGTACTCCCCCTTACAATCTAAAACTCACAACAACAATAGATAATGGCACAAACAAAATGCAAGAAAGAAGCAAATATTTTTTATTATCACTGAAATGAAAATGAAATTACAACATTATATTTGCCGTCACATGGGCTTTCTGATTACATAAATCTACAAATCTACAAATTGGAGCCACCATCTACTCTGCTCTGACCTCCTCTCTATAGTCCCCCATCCTTTATTTGGAAGGTGTAACCGCCCTAGAATCTTCTAGAAAGTGTAACTTAAGAAGATATTTTGAAATTTTATTAATTTTGGTATTACAACTTTGTGGGGTCATAACTTTTGATCTGACCGTCAAATTTTCTATTATAATACCTTTTCGGAAAGCTGTCATTGGAAAGTAGGGCCTTAAGACTAACTACTTTTGTTTTCCACCAATTTTTAGGCTCATTCGTAGCCTCTAAGTGCCTCAAAATTGACTTTGAAGATTTTTACTAGGATTTTCGAAAATTAAAATTTTAGTATCGCTCAAATGACAAATGGTATTGAAGTGATTTCTTTGCCATTGGCTTAAATTTACCATTCCAAAGGTCTATGTAATATTTCATGTCCAAATGTGCATAAATGCAAAGTCACTAAAATAGTAACCCTTCCAAATTTAGCCCTTATTGAAAAGAAACAACATTTTTTTTGGGTGATGCAAGATTTCTCTTACACCATGGATGTTCCTGCATCATTTAATCAAATTTTATAGGCAAGAGATTTATGTATATAAGACATAATATGGCTTTTTTTTTAGTTTTATAGGCAACAAAAAGAGTGCAAAGAAAATGTGGAGAAAAAACAAAAGGAGAAAAAAGATATAGTGTCGCCATCTCGTAGAAGCCAATGCTTTTTTGATTCAACAAATGCAATTGGTGAAAACGATAATTGTGATGATGTGCAGCCCGATATAGCACATGGTGATGTGTAGCCTAATATAGCACATGGTGATGTGCAGCCTAATATAGAACATGTTGATGTGCAACCTAATATAGCACATGGTGATGTGCAGCCTGATATAACACATGGTGATGTGCAATATTGTAATGATCTCTTAGGACTAAGTCTAAGAAAAATTATTGAAAAACATTAGGGCAAAGGAACAACAGGTCTACAAATGTTTTTTTCAACATTAGAGGATGTGTTTAATAATGTGGAATTCATGGAGACTGGTACTGATCTACCTACTCATACAACACCTGATGTGGCCAAGAAGCATGAAGTTTCGGTTAATAAAAGTCATGAAGAGTGACCGCTTGCATCTATTGTACCTAAAAGTGCACTTGTTCCATCTAGAAATTTTGATGGAAGTAGTGGATCAACCAGAAATACTGGTAGTAATAATTTAATAGAAGATGTGGATGCTTTTGTCAAAAGACAAAGATTGAGTCAAGATTTGTACAGATCTACTAAGAGGATTGCAAAAGAAAGAAAATTAGAAGTCAATAAGCCATTCTTGCTTGAGGTATTGAGAGATGGTGAGCCCATTGGGCCAAATGCTGCAAGGTGGGCCATTGAGTTATGTATAAGATGTAGGGCCATTTGGATATTTTCAAATCAAATTTTGCAGATCAAGATCCACGAGCTGTTGAAAATGTTATACAAAAAATGGAAAATGCTTTTGAGACTACTAGTGGACAAATTTCTAGAAAATATTACAAGCAAAGGATGGGAGTTTCAATGAACAATTATAGATACATGTGTAGAAAAAAAATCATGTTGAGAAAAGAGAGGTTCGACTCTAGTCTATCTCCCAAAGAGTGGGAGGCATTGAGAGAAAGTATGCATTCTGAGGACTATTTGGTAAAGAGTAACAGAGGCAAGAGAGCAAGAGATAATGTGAGGGCTGGATATACATTTGGTCGAGATGGGTTGCACACCAAAATGGAAAAATTTGCAATAAGTGTATGGCTTTTTGGTTCAATTTACATTGTGTTATTTATTTTTATTTATTTTGAACTGGCTATAGGTTGAAATTGACATTGTATTTTAGGTGGAAAACAGTAATAGAGAAGTAGGTGCATAAGATAATGTCAATTATATGGCAACACTAGATGCTTGTAAATCTAAGAGTAGGATGAAGTTGAAATCTAGTTCGTCAACAGAGATTTCACAGCCATCTGTTCAATGCCCAGTAGGAGCCTCTGTAGATCATGTCAACTCATATGAACAAGGGTACCAAAAGGTAATGAATTGCATATTAGGTCTCAGTCACCAAGTTTCGCAGTTGTTTGAAACCATTAACCCTATGGTTTCTGCATGGAATGAGCATAAATCAATGGATTCAAATGAGGTAAGAGGCTCTATTGATCTCATTTCTTCTTGTTTGGAAGTTCTATACAAATGCATCTTAATATGTAGATTATTGAAATTTGAGCATAGGAGAATCCAACCCAATTTCTTTATTATTGGAGTGATCCAAAAAATGTTCTTTTGGAAAAATTTATAGCTTGCATTCTTTACTTTACTATTGAATGCTTTGTATATTTTTTTGCACGATGATTAAACCACATGCAGAGCAATTTTTTGAAAGCAACAGGAAAAAAAAATTCCTTCAAGGTGTCAATAGAGCTACCGATATTGATAGTGATGAAGTGGACAAGAATGTGCAACATAGTCATCTTAGTTGTCTTGAAGTTGAGGTAATCAATATAATAGTTGTAAGTTATCTATCCCAATGTTTTTTCATTCTTCATGCTTAAAATGTTCTTTTGGACAAAAATCTATAGCTTTTACATTCTTTACTTATATTAATTTTTCATGATGATTAAACCACATGATGTAGAGCAATTATATGAAAGAAGGACAAAAAGAAAAATTCCCTATCAACAGAACTCTCTGCAAAGCTATACAACTTAATGTTTGCGATGACATTGATAGTGGTTATGATGATGAACTCGACAAGAATGCACATGATATTCATAGTGGTAGTCGTGATGAACTCGAGGTGAGTGCTATGAAACCACATGCAAGTAAGTAATGGTTGTTTTATTATGTAATTAAGGGTAATCATTACCTATTTGATAGAAGTTGGACGTTAGAATAGTAGTGAAGTGTAATTAGCTAGTATACATAGATTATGGAATTAAGGGAGAACATATAACTTACATACGGAAGCTTAGAGCTTAGTTGTAATAGAGTGTTTTATAAAAGGACATACAAAAATTGGTTTGTTCCAAGACATAAGACATTACATACAGCTATCAAAAACAATATAATGTGTGTTTTATATTTCAATATAATGTGTATTTTTTTCTTTTTGTAGACATTTATTGATAAACTCCAAGAAGGGATACAATTGAGGTGTTCAATTTGCATGATGGTGTTTCTTCGAGCATTGGGCAGATTCACTCACTATCTATTGTACATGGAGTCACATTGGAAGGAATAGGAGATGCAAATGTATGTATTTTATAGGTCTCAAGTAGCATACCCCTTCCTCATCGAGACAAAATAGATGGAGTTGTCCATCTAAAAAAGAAAATATGGACCTTCATACAGTGGTCACTAAAATATTTGAAAATAATCACAGAGTTAGTTGTAAGTGCAGAAAAGAAAAAGAAGGGTTAGTAGTAGCAAAGTGTGGAGAGTGAAGTTGTAGACAGAGAATGTACTAAGCCTGAATCCAAACAAAAACTAGAAAATCTAATTTGGGTGTACATTATGTGAGTAGAACAAAGAATGTTCTATCTTACTACACATGTAATGTAAAACCCCTTGATTATGTTTTTCTCTTTTTGTTTGGGTTCCACTCATTCAAACTAGTGCATTATAGAAGAGGGGATATGTTGTTGTGTAAACAGTAGACGTAGAGAACAAGAGTGCAGAAAAAGAAGTAAATATAGAGAAAATAAAGAGGTGTAGAGAAGAAGAAAAGTTGTGGAGAGTGCAACATACATGTATTTGCAGTTACAAATAAGTTGCAGCATAGAAATGTCATCAAAATTGTAATATCTTGCATAACAAAAAAAAGGCATTGTAACTCAGTTTTCTCAGTCACATCACTAAGAAACACACTTTGTAATAGTACATTTTTCAAAGCAAAGACACATTTTTGTCTTGTATCTGATGTAAGAACATGTTTTCTCAATATCAGTATTTTGCCTTCTTATTAGTTGTTTCATTATGTGCAAATGAATGATTGATTATGTTTGTCCATTTTTTTATCTGTTTAAACCTTAATTAAAGCATTGTCTCATTTCTAGCACTTATAGGCATAAATCAGTGAATAAAAACAATTAAATAAACTACCAATTGACTAAATATACTACCAACTGACAGAAATTAGTGTTAATAAATATTACTAAATATAATGATTATGCAATTAATAAACAATGTATCAATATACCTATCAATTGACAAAAATCAGTGAGCAAAAACAATTAAATAAACTACCAAATTGATCAAAAGGATGATTAAAATTAATGACTAAATACACTACCAATGGACAAAAATCAGTGAATAAAAATGACTAAATAAGTGACCAATTAACATCAATCAATGACTAAATTAACGACAAAATATACCAGTGAATAAAAAAATGACTAAATAAGTGACTAGTTTAAAACATTCAATGACTAAATTAATGATTAAATTACACACTGCCAAATCAATCAAATTAACGACTACATCAATGACCAAATCGATCAATCAAACAACTAAATTAATGAGCAATTCGATCACTCAAATGACTAAACCAATGACCAAATAATCAATCAAGTGACTAAATTAACAACCAAATCAATCAACCAAATGACTCAAAATGACTTAGTCATCAATTCGCTCATGTTATAAATGACTGGCAATAAACTACTATTGGTCACACGCCCATGTTCAGTCATTTATAAGCAATTTTTAGTAGTTTTTTTAGTCACATATTGTTGTTTATGTACTAGTGTAACTTGCTCAAGAGGTCACAAGTTTAGCTTGCTCAAGAAGCCAAGTGAGAATACCCCTTTTTCAAATGATTGGAGGGGAGAGAATATTCTTTGGAATATTCTCATGGGTGAGGAAAAAAGGATACTTTTCAATTTAAAACAAATTTTTAATTATGCAAAAAAAAAGGGAATATTCCCCTTTTGGAGGAATGTGTAAAGGAGGAATATTCCCTTGCAAGTGGAAGAATTAGTAATTTGATAATTAAAACAAAGTTTCAATTATGAAAATTAGGGGAATTACATGATATTCTTTAAATAATTGATTTAATGGAGATCAAATGAAAAAGCAATGGATGAGATTGATTTGATCTATCAATGGCCACAAATGAAAGGAGGATGAAACATGGATCAAGGATTCTCATCAATGGATGAGAATCAAAGATCACATGGATCAAAAAAATAGCAAGGGCTCACAATCATGCAAACAAACACACTTTGCAACAACTTTAAAAAGTTGTTTCATAGTTTGTTTGGAGTAATCATTGCCTTTTTTTTAGGAAAATAGGAGAATAATCCTTAGGAATATTTCCTATCAAGTGGATGAGAGGGAAATTAACAATTTAGTTAATTAAAAGTAAATTTGAATGTGCAAGATGAGGAATGTGGGGATATTCATTAAATTATTGATTTATTTAATGAAAAGGAGATGCAAATATGATATTTAATTAAATAGTTTAGGTTATTTAATTAAATAAGAGGACTTAGGGAACTAAAATTAAATAATTTTCATTATTTAATGAAATTAGATGAAATGTCAGTGTGAGAGGGGGTGAATTAACCCAATTAGGTCTGTTGGTTGTTTTTACAATGAATCAATCAGGTCTCAACAGGTACCTATGAGCTTGTCAGGCTCAATTCTCGAATATCTACTAGACAAGTGGCCAACTGATGAGATATGGCACCAATAGCTTTATCTCTTGCACTTCGGGCTTTGTAAAACTTGGGAGGGCACTTCCACAATGTGTATTATACTATTATTTTAGACAATTCACATTTACATTGTATACTTAAGCAGATATACTCTCATCCATGGCTAAAAGCTGAAATTCTTCAAGAAGTTGGCAGTTCCTTGAACAAACTACATACCTTAAGCCGAGAATATAAAAACAATACAAACCACAAATTCAGGATAGATCAATGATTATTTAAAAATTTATTCTCAAGTCAGGTTACTGGAGCCATAACAAAGATTTAAACAAATTGAGATCAGTGCCATTATCTATGGGCTAGGAGTCTAAGCAAATTGAAATACAAGGCTTATTTAATTCTGAATACTCGTGATCTTTGCGACATTACCCTGCAATTCACAAATCTATAACCAAAATCTACATAATACTTATCAAATCCCATGACCCTACATACAAATTCATGATTTGATTCAAGAATTTAACTCACTCCATGAATGGGAGCTAAAACCAAAGCATATATCAAAGCATAAATGATGACAATTAATGAAATGATCTATGATCAGGATTTTCATTAATAATTTGAATACAAAACCAACATGGAGAGACTATAGACTTGGAAAACCTCCATTATCATTCAAAAATATTTAGAAACCATACATTTAACAAAAATTGCTAGCTAGACTTAAAGCATTAGATAAGGACTCATTATGTTCACTCTGTGTTATCAATTTTTACAATTCAGCTCCAAAATTCAATAAAAGACCCGCACAAATGGCCCTGAATTCCCTTTCATAGAATAAGGGAGCAAAAACAAGCTTCAAGCCAAGTGTACACATGTCACATTCTAATTGGACCGCTATAAGAAATATTCCCTAATTTAGTTACATTTACATTTATCAAAGTGGAGGGAATTCATATGAGACAAAGATCATTTACATTTGTTGTGAGGAGCAACTTTTCCTTCCAAAAAGCACATGTCAAAAAGGATAAACTTCTTCATAGCAGCACATTGATTTCATCAAACAACATGACAAAATGACGTGGATCAAAAAGTGAGCTAACATCTTAGTCAGCACTCCATATCGCCAACAAATGATATTTTCTAGTGAAACATATGTTTTATACATTGTAACTTCTAAGGCTAGATCTGTACAATACTTGACCCAGTATATGTCTCACATCCCTATTCACAAACCAAATTTTCCAACATACACTCTTCCCCATTCTTCATATTCTTCCTCAGACGACCAATCAAAGTCAATAATTTTATCCAGGGTCTTCCTGTATGGGGAGTACTTGGTTACTACTCCATTGGATTCTCTGTCAAAATCCTCTAGGAAACTAATAAGAAATGTTAACCTCGCCAAAGTGTCATTAAAGACACCAGTATCAACTTCCTTGAAAATTTTATCCACCTGGGAATCAATAACCTCATCCAGTTCCTTCTTCCACACTTGCAATGGTTTCAATTCATAATTAGCGACCTCAATGTCTAGTAGTGGTGACAGATCAGTGTGGTTATATTGAGCTATAAACTCTATTTTCTTCTGCTCCAGTGGGGCTACATAACCTTGAAACTTTTGTTCACTTAATTCACATACAAAATCATAAACTAGAAGTACAAGAGGGTACTTATCTTCATGCTGGCTAGCTCCCACTAATATTAACTTTAATCTCTCAACTCTTGGGACCCATCTATTCAAGATTGGTATGGCTAACACTTTATCTCTTTGGGACAATCTCATCACCCGTACCATCAAGGCATAGTTGTCATATACACTATTAAGTCTAACATGAATCTTCTCATTTAGATGCGTTAGGACAGTGTAGACAAATTTTGATATGTTTTCATACATTGTGTCATGAGCTTTCTCCAACAACCTATTATATGTTTCAATTTGCAAAAGAAATTGCACTCTGTCAGATGAACTAGAGCTTGGTCTACTTGACTCTCCCTCTACAAATGATTCTTGTCCCCAACTGTATGGTACTACTGCTAAGGCTTGTTCATGAGGTGAATGTTGTGAAGATGCCATTGTAGAAGCTGGAGGCGGGTGGCTTGAGCTGGGTTGGCCTTGTTCTCTCTGCATTTCTCCTTTTTGTTTATAAAGTGCCAATTCAGTTTCTAACACAACCACTTTCTGTTGGTTGTTATCATAATCATCAAGGAGTTCTTTGTATTTAGTTTTGGGGTTATCTCTCTCCAGAGTAAGACCCTCCAAAATTGCTCAAGTGAATCTAGGAACATTGACAACCATGTTTGCAGCTTCCAAAGCTGGGGTATTAGCAACTCTATTTACAAGCAATTGTCCACTAAAATCTGATGGCTCTGTCAGAACTGGTTTCCTAGATCCTGAAGATAATGACCATATTTCCAATGCATCCCAATCCTCATTAAATTTTGAACCTCAAAGTGCCATTTCCATTTCTTCTTATATTTGTATGGGAGGCCTTTCAGCCCTTCTTATGGCATCTAAAACAATAGCATCAAAAATATTCCATTTTGGAAGCAACAACACAACACATTTCTTTACCAACTCCCTGCCCTCTAAAGCATTAATCCTTTTGAACTCATTTTTCATAATGCTTCTTACATTTTCCTCAATGACATTTTTAGGAAATTCAAGATGCAAGCTCCTTTCAATGGCTACCTTCTCTGCATATTCTACAACCTTATATTTCCACCAGAAATCCTGGAATGCAAAGGTTTCAATGAAGGAGTCATCTTCCATAAACTCCTTGTTGGCTTCTATCTGTAAGTCATTTGTAGTATTCAATCCACTAATGTCAAGCTTTCCTAATCTGAGGATGCTTTGTCCTGAATCTGAAGCAACTGCTCTTTCATGAGGAGGCATTTCTATCTGAATTTCTTTAGGAGTGATGCAGATGTCATCTTCATCTGTGTCAGAGTAGTCAACCACTCCTTTTTCTTCAGTCCTTTGCTTTTTTTGAGGTGGTTGCTTAGGAGGGGCAGAACCTCTAGGGGGTGAATCAATATTAATTACAGGCAAAGAGGCATGTGCAGGAGGAGGTGGCACTGCACTCTTGGGAGAGTATGCTTTTGGCCCTTCAAAGGTGGCAGGGGTTGTTAAGCTTTTTTCCTCACCTATTACTTTCTTCCTCCTAGAATATATCCTCAACTGCTTGGATGGCTAACATGTAGGTCTTTCTTCTAATGTCACTTCAACATCTTCTTCAACCACCATTTCCTTTCCTTTATCTGGTATTTCCCTCTGTTCTCTCAAGACACCAACAACATCCTCAAAATTGTCCATGACATGCATAACTTTATTAAAATCACCAGCTATATCTAGCAGAGGGTCATATTGGGGATTATTCTTCTGCTTAGCTTCTACCATCTTTCTATAAGCAAGTTATTTAGCTTTTCTCTCATCTTGTTCCTCGAAATTAAAAACATTCCTAATAACATCCTTAGTGTAATCAAAGACATGTATAAAGTTACCCATTTTCTTATCCACTTTGAGTTTACCGATGAAGCCTTCAGGATCATAATTCCTCAGGCCCATATTCATTAGTTTATAAGGAGCTAGCAGATGTTCTAAGTCATTCCATGTCCCTTTTGTCACAATGTAATCTGCAAATGTTGTCCATTCCAGAAAGAATGACCCCTTCCTTGTTGATTCAGGTAAATGTGTTGCTTGTGAAGCTCCTAACTGCCTCATGATCTCAAGGAATCCTATTCTCAAAGGGACATCTCTAGGCAAGATATATGGTCCAAGACCACTACCATATACTCTGAAAATTGTCTTATCAGGATACAAAATTAAATCTCCCCAATGATGGCTCAAATTCAAATTTGGCCTTATCTCCCTAGGTCTCAAGAATTCATGAATTTCTCAAGGAATTCTAGGTGGTTCATATATCAATTCCTTCCTTATCCTAGATGCAAAAGAATTTCTAAACATTACAAAGTTATACCCTTTTTCATCCTTATCCAATATTCGGGTCCAACATTGGACAGGAAGGTCAACACCCTCCTTCCTTTCTAAGGTGATTTCCTTCTCAAAAAATCTTTTTCCTTTATACAAGAACATATGCATTAAAAATGAGTACCACCAGAAGCTCACCCATTGTTTCCCTTCCTTCAATTCAACTAAGCCTTTATGGATATTTTTAGATAGATAAGTTCCATAGTCATAAATAATGCTATAAGGTGGGTGTTGCAAGTATGTGGCCAAATAACTATACTCTTTTTGCAATGTGTCAAGTGGATTGGCACCAATAATTTGGTATAGAGAGTACATAGTCTTTCTAAAATAGCTGGATAAATAACTCATTGGGAAGGGTTTGAGCTCTCTCTCATCAATCTTAATTTTCCTCTTAAGTTTCTCATCACCAGTCACTGTAGTATGCAGAGGCAACATCCTTGTTCTGATGAACACCTTAGTATTGTTGTGCTTTTTTCTAATAGTATCCATATCCAAAGGGACTAGGTCTTGACTCCATTCATGCAAGTCAAAGACTTCTTCAATTTCTTCCCTAGTTATTTTTATTATAACCACCCCATCAAATGTTCTGACTACCCTAGAAACTGGGTCATATTTTGAGGCAATATCCTTCAAGAGATCTACATCCATAAACAAATTGGGAACAATTAGCTTTCCCATATCCAACCTCCATGTATTACTGAAAGGGGACCCCAGGGTCTTATTCCCAAACCAATGTTGAAACATCTACCATCCAGTGTAAGGTACTTTGGCGTCCTTGATCAAGCAAGTTTATCTATCAACCCTTCCTTCATAGTGGGACCATGAAACAAGACCCTTCCCTCTAATTTCTTGTTCATAGACTAGGGTAGCAAATCAATCACATCCTGAGAAAGGGTTCTAGACTGGGTGGAGGAAGAAGCACCTTGTATTTTGGGAGCCATGGGCTTGAGTATATTGAAGTTCTAAACGGAGGAGTCTTAACTACTCAACTTCTTAATTTCAGTTTGTGACCTAGGATAGGTGCTAATTTTGGACAATTTACAGGGCTACGGCTTTTAAAAGCAAAGATAAACCCTAATTTAAAGCAGTGAAAGAAAAATGATGAAACACACTCATTTAAAAGCACATTAAAGCAAGCCCTAATTCAAAAAGCATGAAATTGCATTTTTTGTACTTACTGCCTTCAAACATGACAAACCCTAATGCCAGTCGGGTTGACCTCTGTAATTCACTTCTCAACTCTTCATATTGTCTTGGACACATCTTCAAATCCCAAATAAGCAAGAATTGGCCGCATACACAATTTTTGAAGGGAATTGAATAGGTTTATGGGTCACCTCCGCCATTAATGCTCACTCGCGCGAAGAAAAAAAATTGCAATAGGAATACTATGCAATTTTGAGTATGTGTAGTTGATTGATAGTTGAGCTGAGCATCTTGAACTACTCAGATTGAGTCAACATCATTTGAATTCACCTTGTTGCTTCAACTCAGATGAATAGCCAATAGAAATCCACTAAGCAGACCTTCCTCGTGTACTTGTGGGCTCCACCCACCAGTAGCCGTAGAGTGCACGTGGCAACTTCTTGCAGGTCTCAATGCTTTTAAAGAACTTGCATCTTACCTCTATGAGCTAGCGGGGAATGGTGGTGATCACCTTTCCTGGCTCGATTAACACTGTCAATCTCAAAGCTTTGGGCGTTGGGATGGGACGTAACAGTTGGGCCCACCTACACATGGCGACATTTTGCTAACCTCGCAACAAATAAATGGCATTCATTTCATATGAGAGAGCCAGTGGGGAACAGTCCAGATGAAATCCCATGATCTGGAGATTTCTCAACCTGCACATGAAATGAAGTTACTAGTAAAAGGGGGCCCTGACTAGGCTGACGAGAATTTACCCTTAGGAAACAATGACTTAGAATTAAGTCACTCATGAATTAAAAACCCAACATAGGGAGATACTAAAATGACTGAATAACCCAGGCAATGGGGCCGGTAAGGAACATATGTTGATGGCTCAAAAGACAACTAACAAGACTGGCAATTGAGAAAACCAGTCAACGTAAAATTAGAACATTCAAGGATCAAACATGGGTCAATTTGAGACAAGACTTGGCTAAGCGATATTTCAAACCCTATTAATGGGGAACATGTGACATGTTTATATCAAGCACAAAAGGTCTCAAAATGTCAAGAATTTTGAGGGCTCTATT
The DNA here is from genome assembly GCA_007258455.2 of Sequoia sempervirens. Lineage (NCBI taxonomy): Eukaryota > Viridiplantae > Streptophyta > Pinopsida > Cupressales > Cupressaceae > Sequoia > Sequoia sempervirens. The sequence continues at coordinate 16,796,499 of VDFB02292527.1, read as the reverse complement.
AAGGTCAATTAGATTAATTGGTGAAAATGAGGCATTTAATTAAATAATAAGGCTTATTTAATTAAACAAGCGAAAAGAGGATGGGTTTGAGGAAAAAATGATGTTAGTTAGCCAATGTGATCCATTGAGACATTTTTAGGTGTCTACATTTTTCCCCTCTTTGAAGCAATGTACTCATTGTATTGGTTCAAAGCCTGATGTTGATTTCGATGTTGATTTTGATGTTGATGATGATCTGAAATGGATATCGATGATCTCTTTGAGATGTTGATAGCCAAGCTAAAGTTGATTGATCTAATTGATTGATTGATGACATTGTTGAGGATTCATAACAATGCAAGGATTGTGTTAAATAACACGAGGATTATTAGGGAACAATATATCCCAATGATGATTGATTTGATAGATTGATCAAGATTTGCTAGCAAGGTTAGGAACAAAATTCGTTGGATGATTTGATATCGATATGATTGAAAGATGGTTGGTTTCCCCCTCAAGAGATCGATCGGGGAATAAAGTGTTCTGATTGGGCTCATGATAGGTGAAAATCAAACATTAAATCAAAGATTTGCAACTTTCCAGTTTGTTGAGTTGAAGATGATATAGATGCCCCATTGTGCCCCAATGGAACAGGGATTGTTATGATTATGATAGCTCAGGTATTGATGTAGACATATTTCATGATGTATAGACAATCATCGGCTATGGGTAGTGTCATGTATATCTCAATGTAGATCACATATATTTGATGCTTGGATAGAATTTTTAGTAAAGATAGAAGAATAAAAAGAATAAGATGAATGGATTGACCATTGATTTTGAGATTGATTCAAAAATTCCAACAAGTCCATGATGCACCGAGACTTTAATAGATGATAGTGGTGAGAGATGATGATGATGATGATTTACTCATATCTTAGGATTGGAATTTTCATCATTCCTTATTTTTTATATAACACATAGGCACAATGCATCAAGGTATTGATAACCAAGATGACATTGTATCTAGTGTAATGGACTGACTCTGCAAACAAATAGGATAGTTCTTTTTTAGACCTTGACATACAGAAACCTCGTTGGAATGTAAGTTAGGAACCTAGAATATATTAGACCAAAGCATATGAAATAGTCAACAACGTACTCCAAACAACTTCCCTACACACAACTAAGCAAGCATGTACCAAGATTATTTTACAAGAGTATCCACAAGCACAACAAATGAAAGATAATGATCGATGCCCCATTCCTTTCTCTCTAAATCATTTTTTAGATAGAAATCATTGAGAGCTCCTCAGAATGGGTCATTAAGATAAATCATAAGAAAAGATCAAAGACAAATAGTTAGTGTTATCTATATCTCTTGCCTAGTTCAATTTAGCTAAGGTGATTTTTGATACTAATGTCCATCACAGGAAGGATACATCCTAAGACATGTTGATTATATGGTTTGATTTAGGATGATGATGCTATGATGAGTTGTTGATACAAACTTCACTGACGCATTTACCTATTATCTAGAATTTAGATTTTGAAACTTAGTTTCTCACTTTATAACTTGCGACACTTGTTTTCTACTTGTTTTACCAAAGGTTGAAGATGATGATTGATTTATTATGAATGGATGTTTATTTCAGGTGAAAGCGAGATGGGATGGGTGGGTTTTGGATTTTCTAGAATATTTCAATGTTTTTGGTATTTTAAAATGTTTTGAGGCTATTTTTTAGTCTTTTCAAAAGTTTATGCGAATTTTATGTTTTTGATTTTTTTTTAATGTTTAAGGCTTTTGAAATATTTTAATTTTTTTTGTTTTTCTAAGTTATTTGAATGTTTTTGGGATTTTCTGAGTTATCCGTATGTTTTGGGATTTTACGAGTTATCTAGATGTTTATGGATTTTCTAAGAGAATATTCAACCAAGAACCTAGCCTAAAAGACCTATCCTAGGGGCCTTGGGGGTTGATCAAAGATAAGCCTTGCCTACGTTATACATGCAAAGACTGTTGGAGTTATGGACAAACATTGAGAGGGGGGGTGAATCAGTGTCTACACTTTTTAAAACTTCAACCAAGATTTTACAATCCGATTTCCCTTTCTTTCAACAATAGTGTAGAGTAATCTCATTTGAAAGCACAAAGATATGACAACATAAAATCAGTCTATTAGATAACTTATGAAAACATGATTTGAGTGAGAGATCTTGCATTTCCCAAAACATAGCTCAGATTAGATCTCAATATTATTCTGATTAATGCATTCATGAGTTGAATGTAATCATTCATAAACATAATTGAGAACAACACTAAACCCAACTATGAACAGAAACAACAATCAACACAGAAAAGTAGTGAACACATAGAAGAACAAAGAGACAGAGAATTTTCCAAGTGGAAAACCCTCCTGGGGTAGAAAAACCACTCCTAAACTGCCTTACTGGCTTATCCTTCAAAAACCACTTTTAACAATGCCTTATAGGCTAATTTCTGAGCACCAACTCAAGGATCACCAAACCCTCATTTAGAGACACCAATCTCAAGGAGCGCCAACCCCTCATTTAGAGACACCAATCTCAAGGAGTGCCAACCCCTTACATAGATTACATAATTACAATCATAATATATCAGAGGATCACTTTGTTTATAGTTAAGCTCATATTTCTCTATTCTCACGTCTACAATATACCCAAGGATTACAACCAGAGAATTACAATCACCAACCTTTTTTGTTTTCAACACAGGTTTATATATACATTTCAAGTATGTATGTTATCAAGAAATTTTCAACAAGCGTTTTTCACAAGATTCTGAAACTCTCTTGCTATTTTTAGAATCTGAAGCTGGATAATGATGATCTGTAGATGATGGTAAAAATCAGAATAATGCATATCTAGAAAGCTTTTAATTTCTGCGCTGAATCAGGAGACTTCAAATTGTAATTGAAAGATTTTCATCAAAATTATGATAGCCCACAAACAGAAAATCATATCCTCTGAAATCTCAGAGAATATTTTCTAGAGATTTGATACCAACCAAAGAAGTCTACTTGCAACTATACTTAGAAAATTCATTAAATCAAAAACGCAACAGCTCAAAAAGAAAACTCAATGAATATCCTGTTATGTAACCGTTCTGAGATTTGATGCCAATCCATGATGATGACCATAGATTTTTGAGTCTTCATAACTATTCGCTGAGACAACCATATAGATCTCCCGAAGGCAATTAAATCGCCAGACAATCCCTTTAGATATCGCTTTCGCCAAGAGCCATCAGAGTTAGGAAGAACACATAACAAATACATCATGTCTCATTGATAGGCTTCCTTAGAGTATTATTCATTCGATGTCGCTGTAGCCTAAAGATTCTCTCACCAAATGCATCCTTCTATCTGTCTCTATAACATCCTACTGTTGGGGAGACGCTTTGTAGATTTCGTTGTGTTTCACTGAAATACTTTATCATTTATAAGTCGCTGTAACATAATGTTTTTCTTACCGACTAGACCCTTTTGTTTTCCATTCACTATTGTTGTATCCTTTTGACATCGGAGAGACCTCTTAGAGATTACTTTATGTTATACCAAAGTTCTTTGTCATTTCTAAGTCGCAAAGACATTATCATTCTCATACCGATCGAGATCTTTATACAATCCCTTGTGATGTCGCTGTGACTTTATGATTCTTTCGCCGATGCAACCTTCTCCCTTATGAATGTCGCTATAGCATACTGTCATCGGGGAGACTTCCTATAGAATATATTGTGTCATACCGAAAGCCCTTCATTCACTTGAAGTCGCTAAGACATTACAAACCTCTCGCCGAAAGCCCCTCATTAGACTTAGTCGCCAAGACTTGACGGGTTCGCAGAGACATTATATCGATAGCCATTAGTTTCACTGAAAGATCACGTGACCATTTCTGTTTGCCGAGACTTCCAGAAAGTCCTACCGAAGGCAAATTTATTGCTGACTGATATCCACTGAAAGTTGCTGTGACATATCATTATCGGTGAGATGTTATGAAGACTACTCTATGTTTCACCGAAGATACCTTTTTCTACAAGTGGAGTCAGCGTGACACATAAAAATTGTTGTGACCTTATGTCGATGACCCAACTCCGGCCGATGTGCAACCTCCCAACACTGGTTGGTGAGACACCAATAGACTCGGCGAGACCCTGCCGCGAACAATAACACTTCGTTGATGAACTATTTCAAAAACCCTGACTCTTGCCGATATGCATCCATTCACCATCGGTCGGTGTGATATTGCATAATCATTATAACCTCACACTGAAGCCTTAAGCTCTTGCCGATGAGTTTGCATTTTAATCTTCAATCGATGTGACATACCAATATCGCTGAGACCACATAGTGATGGAATAACTTATGCCGATAGTGAACACTTTATGTCATCGAAACAACATGTGTGTCATGCCGAATGATGCCTAGAAATGGATCCCAATCATTGTGACATCAAATAAGTCTTGCCGAAATGAACTTTCTTGCGCCAATTGCCAAGACACAAAATGCTTGATGAAACATCATGCCGATAGGAATTTCTTACACCGATGAACCACCTTATGAGTTAGTCGGTGAGACCCGACTCAATCGGTAAAACCTCCCAGTGGTGAACAATCCTCATGCCGATAGACTTTTCTTCTGTCGCCAAGACCATAAACACTGTCACGCCAAAAGCTGCTAGAATGTTAAATTCAATCGCCATAACATCATAAATGTCTTGCCGATAGGCAACTTAGACATTTCAAAGAGGATCGGTGAGGTCCTTCCATTCTCACTCCAATATGAGTATGCTTGAGAGAGAAACAACCAAAGCCTGTGATATGCAAGGAGAACCATTCTGACAAAGAAACCATCTTTCAAACTCTATCAGTCAAAGATGTAGCATTCATAACTTGAACCAGAAAACTCATCACCATGAAAATGAACCATAACAAATAACTTTCTGTAATAGTCAAGAGACATCAAAGAAGTGCCATAATAAATCATAAAGATCCAAACAGAGACTGATCAACAAAGAGAACCAACTGAAAGGTATTTTGACATCAAGGGCAAACTATATGATCATAACTGAGATCCAACAAAGACTGCATAGTTCGACTGGCTCAACCTATTTACAAGATGAGAAATGCATAGGTGATGGAATGCCAAATTATTGTGACAGACTCCTAAAAGATTGAGCTAGGGTGTCTTAGGGGCACATCAATGATGGCCTTGCCTACGTTCAAGCTCATAGACAATGTAGTTCAACAAGGTACCACTTTTTGGATTTTTTATGTTTTTGACCTTTTTAGGGATTTTTATATGTTTTGGATATTTTGGATTTTGACTTTACAATTTTGTGAATGTTTCTGGATTTTAGCTGTATAGGATTTTGCAAATGTTTTTGGATATTTAGATGAATGCTTTAAAAATGTTTTTGGATTTTTTGATGAGATTTGAGGCAAATGATACCTAGATCATGATGTCGATGTCATGTTGTGAGATATGACATGGATAAAGAGTTATTTGAAAACAAGAGTGCAATAACCTACCCCCAGTGTCTAGCAATGCTTCATAGATCAATGGACAACCAAGATAGGTAATGTATATGCGAAGAGTTCAATAGAGCTTTAGCATGCTAGATATGGGCTATGGGACTTCATGAGATGAAATGGTATAGAGCCTATAAAAAAAACTCATGAGTAGAGTTGAAGTATACATCGAATCTTTGTCAAGATCAAGATAAAGTGGAATATCTGGATGAAAGTTGGATTTGGATAGATGGAGGGAACATTGGATTTATCATGACAAGGATGAGATGCTTCTTTTTGAGAAGGATCATATAGATGCTCGATTATACTCATGACTCCTATTTACCATGTTTTCATCATAATACTTTCCCAAAGCACCACCGTAGTGGTTTTCACTGGAGGACAATTTTTATTTTTACTATTTTCTTGATTTTTTTATTTTTTGGAAATTTTACTCTAATGTTGAACCACCTGGTGGTATTGATGTAGAGGCCACTGTCATAACATTCCAACGATATCTTGCTTGAAGAAGTTGATTTGCTAAGATACGAGCACTTGAATGCAACCTTGAAGAACTCTGATATGCCTTGTGGATATCAGAATTAACCTTGTCTATGTGTGTGCATCACAATATGGTACCTTCATAATCCTTATGATGAAAGGTAGCTTCCAACACATGATCAATGGGAGAATTGGATAACATGAATGGAGTGGACGGTGACATGTTTGAAGAAATATGAGATGGATGGGTTGATAGTTTAGAACCTTTGACCCTCCAAACTTGGAAAGATGAGCAATGATGGGTGGGAATGGAGGTTTTCATGGAATTAGGACCAACCATGGGATATACTTTGTTCCTTGCTTGAGAAGCCTGCTTTTGTATTTGAGGACTCTTTGGATGGATATATTTCCCTTTTTCATTTTTCCCCATAGTTTCTTTGACTAATGGAGTTATGAGGGATGATTTTCTTTATTTTTCTTTGGTATCCATTTGTATTTGCTTTGTCCTTTTTGCTTGACTGCTTCATTTGTTTTAATGATCTTCGCCTTGCTTTGATAGGAATTCTTCTTTTTGCGTTGGTCCCAATTTGTGTATGAGATAATGGGTGAATTCCAACTCATGATACAACTAGTTGTAGCATTGATTGCATTTTCATCATAAGGATTATCTATGCCCCATATGTTGATGTTTGTTGTAGACAAGATTGCACCCAATGTTGTGAAGGTATTATCAATACCTAATCCTTTGCCCTAATAATGTACCCTTTGATCCATAGCCATTGAATATGACTTAACATGAACACATGATATTGCTATGGGTTCCTTTTGTTCAGGAATATGAACTATTTTCCCTGGTTCTTTGACATCATTCTCTATTGATACTACTTCAAAAGATGTTGATGCTAACTCAAAAGATGTCAATGATGTACAATCACTGTAAGAATCAAGAATCTCGACTATTGCTTGCTCTTGTGTAGGAATATCAAGAGTGGGAGACTCTTTATTTTGAAGGAAGAATGTCTATGTGTCCATCTAGAAGAAACATCTCAAGGGTGATATCGGGGACATATTTGGAGTTTAAAATGGTTTGGAAGATGTCCCTTAGCTCTTGGTGAAACTCTGGGGATAGGGGTTCTTGATCCTGACTCGATTCAAAATAAATTTCATTATCCTCAAGAGCCTCCTCTTGACATGATCCTTGGTTGGATGATACATCATCGATAAAAGACTCTTCACAACATTTTGTGGGTGTGGGTGCAACAAGGAATATTTTTGGCTTGTTTGAAACTTCTTCAACATGCCCAATCATTGAGTCATATGTGGGAGAGATATCACAATATGATATCCACTTGATTCCATTATGGTATAAATTAGTGCTAAACATTGTTGATGGGTTTGGAATTTGTTTTAAAATAGTATCTTGACACATGTCTGATTCCTCATGTTGTGATAAATAAATATTCCCCACTATGGTATCACGGGTATTGTTTATGTTTTTTGAGGTTGATTCCTATCTTGAATCTTTTTCTTTTGTATTGTCAGGCATAGGGTTTGTGTAAATTTTCAAATTTTCATTCCCTAATTTTTTATCAACATAAATATCTTCTTGTTCAATAAGATCTTCTATTGGATGCTTGAGTCTAAAATAATTCCATGTGTTATGACCTTTGTATCATTGAAATTCACAAAGATGATCTTCTCTATAGCTTTGAGGTTTGACTTATGGCTCTTGATAGTTTGAGAAATCTGGGAGTGTGATAATATTAGACTATATCAACTACTTCATCACATCCTCTATAGCTTCCCCTAAGGGAGTGAATTGTTGCTTAGGAGTACTATTTGTTCTTCTTTTTTCCACATTGAGTGTTTATAGCATTGATCATTGGTTGATTGTTTGGTGGTTGCATGTATAGTTTTTGTGTGTTCATGGGTTGGGTGTTTTCTTGTATAGAAGCAATTAAGATCACCTTTGCATCAACAACACCATCACTAGAAACTTTTTTGTTCTTGGCCCAATAGTGGGGCTTGTCATTAAAACTAGTGGATGGGCGGTTATCTCTATACAATTTTGTGTTTTCCTATGAGATTAGGGCTCTCTCAATGTTAAGGGCTCTAGGGACAAGATCTTCATAAGAGGTAATGCACTGCATTTTCAAGTGGAAGGATAGATCTAGATCTAGATTTTCTATGATAATTCCCACTTGTTTTTCGGGAAGTGACCACTTGCTTTTACTAGCAATTTGTCTCCACCATTGCAAGAAATTGGCAAAACATTCTCCCTTGTTTTGTCAGAGAGTGTACAACTCTTCTAGGCTTATGTCCATGTCAAGATTAAAGGAGAAGTGATCGATAAATTTATTAGTGATTTCTTGGAAATTTTTAATACCTGGAGACAATTGAGAAAACTAGTCCATGGCTAGCCCTGCCAAACTTTGTGGAAAGAGGCACATTAAGTAGGAATCGTTGTAGGCAACCTCCATACACATGAAATTGAATTCTTTGATGTGGTCTACAAGATTTCCCCACCCTTTGTATTTATCGAATTTGGGGATTTCAAAGCCCAGAGGGAACGGTACCATTGAGATGTTTCAATCAAATGGATAGGGACATAAGTTTTGTGTATGGGGCTTCTTCATCTTTCCCATTCATAAATCCTACATTTCTTGTGATAACACCTTAAGTTGTGATGCTATATCATCTTGTAGGTTTGGTGGAGAAACATATGTTGTGTATTGCAAGATGGAAGATGGGTTGTACATGGTATTTTGATATGATGAGGTGTTGTATAGTGTGTATGGTGGTGTAGGATATTGTGAAGGTGATTGTGGTGGAGGTGTATATGTTCCCAACGTGTTTGGGTTGATGATGTTTTGTTGAGGGTTATCGTATAAACCCTACTGTTGCTATTGTGTGAGCATTTGTTGTTGTTGGGCATATTATTGAGCTAGTAATGCTTGTTGTTGGGCTTGTTGTTGTTGATTTTGTTGTTGCACAACTAAGGCAACTTGTTGGGATTGTTATTGTTGTTGTTCTACTAAGGCTTCTTGTTGGACTTGTTGTTTTTGTACTGCTAAGGCAGCTTGTTGAGCTTGCTATTGTTGTTGCATTGCTAAGGCCGCTTGTTGTTGTTTCTATTGTTGTTGTGCTGCTAAGGCTGCTTGATGTTATTGTTGTGCTACGAAGGTTGCTTGATGTTGTTGTTGTGCTACTAAAGGTCGGTTGATGTTGTTTCCATGCTACTAAGGCTACTTGATATTCTTGTTGTTGTTGGACGGCTTGCTGATAAGGTTGTTGTGCTTGATGTAAATCTAAGGCATGTGCTTGCAATGTAGGATCAATTGATTGTTGAGAAATCTGTGATGGGTTTTGGGTGTTTATTTTTTGAGCGGGTAGTAAATTGTTGATGAGAGGTTGAGGTTTCCCTTGGTTTAGCATTCCTTGCAAGATAGTGGATTAAGGTGGAGGAATGTAAGTTTGAGGTCCCAATTGATTATGCATGGTAAAGAGGACTATAGGAAATGATGAGGATGCCATTAGATATTGTGATGGTAATGGAACATTCATACCTTGTAACTGATTGAAAGGGTTCTCTTGATCGAAGGGTAGGGGGTTCCCTTGTTTTATTTGAGGTGGGGTCAAGGTATTACCATGGTTGATGGGATTCATAACCAAGGTGTTGTTTTGATTTGGGCTGATGATAGATGGGTTTGATGTGGATGGTGGATTGACTTGAGTAGCTTGGGTAACCACTTGTTTCGGTGTGTCAATGGGGTTATTGGAACCACTTATCAAGGGTTGAATTTGCATGAGAGTGTTAACTTTCCCTTGTTTTCCTACTTGAGGTACTTGGTTCACATTACCCTATGTAATGCTAGGCACACTTGGGGTATTTGTGGTGAGGGATGAAGATGGTTGCACTCAAAATGTTGAGGTCATTGTGGCATCATGAAATGCAAGTGGTTTGTCAAATGTTGGTGTCCAACTTGTTGTTTGGGGAAGGTTGGTGGTTAATGGAATGGTCATGTTGTGAATACCCACATTTGTGTTTATTCCTAGACATGAAGTGAGACCAAGGTTGGTTCCTAGCCTAGTTTCAAGACTAGATGTTAAAGGTTGAGTTGGAAAAAGGGATGGAGTTGGTTGAATCATAGATTAATTCAAACCTTGTGTCAATGATTGCACAACAAAATATGGGGAAATTGGAGCCATATTTTCTAAGGCTTGATGTTCCATGATTTCTTCCCTAGTAAGTCCAAATGGATTGTTCATGACATCTTCTATCTCATATGGCCCTGATGGAGATGAGGTTTGTTGTGATGGGGTAACTTGGCTTCTTGGATCAAATTCTTGAGGATTGGGATCACTTGAGGTAAATGTTACTTTGGTTTTCTCGATGATTCTCTTGTCGTTACCATAAATTGTGGGTCACCTATGGGAGAGTTGTGCTAAGATTTGTAATGTTTGAACTCTCTAGTTCACTCAAATTTTGGTAAAAGAGACACTCTAAGTCGTTTTGGAGCAATGATGGTAGTGGGGGATGAAAAGGATGGATGATGAGGGGAATGATCTTTGCAAATTTTTTGGCACAATACTTTTGACTTAACTTTGAAGTTTTGATGTTTGGATATAGGATGTTGATGAACTTGGAAATATTTAGGGTAGACTCATGACCTTCAAGATGAACTAGTTCAAAGCTGATAACTAACTTAACCAAATGTATGGAAAAGGATTTATTTCACATACAAAGTAGCTAAGTTAGGGGTTGCTTTGATAGATTTTTTAATTTCAAATTGTTGGTGTATTCAAAAGTTTGCAAAGTTTGGTGAAGTGAAGGATGCAATATGATGAAGGATGGATGAAATGTTTGACCCATTGTTGACCTAGAATGAACCTTTGTTTTGCAAGAACAAGGTAGTGAGAAAAAATGATATACCTCTAAAGTGATAATACTCCAAGAACTCAATGATTTTGGTAAAATAGTACCCAATAATTTTGATAAAGTGAAACTCAATGATTTCAGATAATGGAACTTGGAATCAAAGTTTTGCAATGTTTTCCTTGTCTCAATTTTCTTGTTTTGGGGAGTCAAATTTTGAACATACATCAATGTGGGGTGTTAATTTTATTTAATCTTGGTTTAATGAGGTTATTTTTACCACATACACTTGTCTTAATTATGTTTTCAAACTAGATTTCTATGTCAAAAACACCATAAATTTTACAATGTCCATTTTGTGAAAAGGATGAAGTTCAAGCCATAGTTGCTTATGTTAACTTCAAAAAATATGGATTGAGATATAAGTCAAGATATTTAGAAATATCTAAGGATAGAAATCTTAGGATAAGTAGTAATATCAAGTCTATTTCAAGAGGTATCCATATTTAAGCCAAAGTGTTTGAAATTTTGAGGAAGATAGTGAATGTTTGTTTTGTAACATTTTGGAACCAAGCAATGTATTAAACTGACTCATAATCATTTACAATCCTAGGTTGAAATGGCCATACTTGTTGAGTCCCCACTCAAATTTCTCCAAACACTAAGACATTGCGAACAGTTAGAGATTTGGTGACACTGGCTCCCCTCCACAACACACACTTCTTGGGACCACCAAATCTCAAAATCCATAAGATCATAAGATTCTAAGAATTTTTCTATTTCAACAATGAATAGTACAAATGTTGGGTGGCTTTAGAACGACCATTTTTTCACCAACAAGTATTAAGGATTTTGGATTCTAAACAATGGTTCATAATAAGGGCTTATGATTCAAGGAATGCTATGATAAACTCCCTCGAGAGGTCTCCCAACCCTTAGAACAAGGGATTTTCACATCATAAAGATACTAGGGGAGAGCTATCATGTACCAGTTCCTGTTGATCACAATTTTCATCACAACCACACATTTATATAATAGTTTAGAAGAGCTTGGCTTTAGCTCATTACTGAGTGGGTCATTCCCTCCTTTTGAAGTGGGGAGGCAGGCCCTCTAAAGATAAATAATAGCAAGGAAGTATGTTTGTAGTTCGATCATCCCAGTTTGCATGAAACAAGGAGAGAACACACACCACGCCTTTTCCCTACACTCGCAAGGGGTTGATTTTTAATATGAAATGAAAGATGTAGGTGATTTTGCAAAGTGTTAAGGAATGTTTATGTTTCTCAAGATTTCCAAGTGGCACAAGACAATTGCATACACATTCAATAACACATTTGTAAATAAAAACACAACAAACACTCATAAATTTTAACCTATAAAGATAAGATGAATTCATTTTATGCACCAAACAAAATGTTAAGTTGTCTTGTTCAATTTTAGACCCAAAATACAATGATGAAATGACGGTTTAATTTTAGTCTTGTTTGAGTGTTATTTTTAAGACCCAATTGAAAATTAGTGTATTCTTAAAATGTGAAATAAAAAAAGCATTACAAATAGGTTATAATTTCCCCAAAAAGTGTCGAAACACTTGTTACAATTATAGCTCAAATGATAATAGTATGCTTTTTTTCTTCAAATTGTATTGTCTAAACTTGCAAAACCCAAAAAACTAAAACAAGAAGTTAGAGACATGTTAGAAATCAAGTGAAATTAAAATTTTAAAGCATGTGTCAAAATTTAAAGTAAATGTGAGGTTGTTTGGTTCAATTTTATCCAACTTTTAAAGCTAATTCATTTTATCCTTTCAAGTGTTTGAGAAACATTTTTAGAAAATTAGATTATAACAGCAACTTGAGATAATGACAACTTTCTCAAATCTTGATCAATTTTGAAATCGTAAAATGTTTTAGGAAGCTAAACATGAGATCTTCAAAACCCAACAACCTTTATACAAGATTAGTCATGTAGAATTCACTAAAAATTAAGGAAAAACATGCATTTAAGAGATTAAACCCATTTTTAAAAAAAAACAACAAAATTAATCATGGAAAACAACTTGAGATAATGACAAATTCCTCAAATATTGATCAATTTTGAAATCATAAAGTGTTTTGGAAAGCTAAACATGGGATCTTCAAAACCCAACAATCTTTCTGCAAGATTAGTCATGTAGAATTCATTAAAAATTAAGGAAAATCACACATTTAAGAGATTAACCTAAAATTTTAAAAAAAAATAGCAAAATTATTCATGGACAAAAACTTGAGATAATGACAACTTCCTCAAATCTTGATCAATTTTAAAATCATAAAATATTTTGGAAAGCTAAACATGAGATTTTCAAGACCCAACAACCTTTTTGCAAGATTAGTCATGTAGAATACATTAAAAATTAAGGAAAACCATGCATTCAAGAGATTAAACCCAAAATTTCTCCAAAAAACACCCAAAACATTAAAGTTCGCCCTCCTAGTGCCAAAATATGACCCATTAGTGAAGATTAACTACACCCGATTCATATGAATTTGAGGCATATTTAACCCACTAAGCATTAATCCCAATAAGATCATTCATTGTAAACAAAGACAAAGAAGTCATTAAAACTAACATTCTAAATCATGAAATCTTGAAAAACTTCTAGTCTAAGACGTTGAAACATATCCTATAGGGGGAATTGTGTCGCATTGATGTGGAATGACAACCCTTTCCCAATACCTTGGATAATAAGTTTGTTTCAATCAGTTTTATTGAAGAAAAGTGATGAAACCATTGATAGATGTGTATAAAAACATGATTTAAATCTAAATAAATATGATGCAATCTATTTTAACATGATTTATGCTAAGATGATTAATATGGGTGTATGCAAATCTACTCTAAATGTATGCAAGCTTAAAAAAATTAAAATCCTAATTAACAAATAAGTTAAATGTATGTATCTATGTTATCAAGGAAGCCATTAATGGAAGCTTAAAGCTAATATGCAACTAAAAATAAACTAAAATATGCTAAATGTGAGTAAAGTATGAGTGTGAGTGGGAGTGAATTCAACAACATAAGTTTGCAATTGAAAGATGGATCCATTTGTCTCCGAATAGTGTTCTATTTATAGGAAAGCAAATGAGAAATGAAGGATTGAGATCAAAAAGGCTAATCAATGGTCAAGGATGGAAGAAGTTGGAGGCATGGATCATAGATTCTCATCAAGGGATGAGAATAAATGATGAGATTTAATCAAGGGTTCTCATTTGTTCCAAACAAACACACTTTTGACCTGCACACTCAGGTCACAAGGTAACTTGTTCAAGAGGTCACAAATTTAGCTTGCTCAAGAAGCCAAGTGAGAATATCCCTTTTTCAAATGATTGAAGGAGAGAGAATATTCTTTGGAATATTCTCATGGGTGAGGGAAAATGATACTTTGCAATTTAAAATAAAGTTTTAATTGTGCAAAAAGGGGAAGGAATATTCTATGGAAATATTCCCCTTTTGGAGGAATGTGCAAAGGAGGAATATTCCCTTGCAAGTGGAAAAATTAGTAATTTGATAATTAAAACAAATTTTCAATTATGAAAATTAGGGGAATTATATGATATTCATTAAATAATTGATTTAATGGAGATCAAATAAAAAAGCAATGGATGAGATTGATTTGATCTATCAATGGTCACACATGAAAGGAGGATGAAACATGGATCAAGGATTCTTATCGATGGATGAGAATCAACTATCACATGGATCAAGAAAAGATCAATGGCTCACAATCATGCAAACACACTTTGCAACAACTTTAAAAAGTTGTTTTAAAGTTTGTTTGGAGTAATCATTACCTTTTTTGGAGGAAAATAGGAGAATATTCCTTTGGAATATTCCCTATGCAAGTGGATGAGAGGGAAATTATCAATTTAGCTAATTAAAACTAAATTTGAATGTGCAAGATGAGGAATGTGAGGATATTCATTAAATTATTGATTTATTTAATGAAAAGGAGACACAAATATGATATTTAATTAAATAGTTTAGGCTATTTAATTAAATAAGAGGATTTAGGGTTAAATTAAATAATTTGAATTATTTAATTAAATTGGATGAAATGTCAATGTGAGAGGGGGTGAATTAACCCAATTAGGTCAATTAGATTAATAGGTAAAAATGAGGAATTTAATTAAATAATTAGGCTTGTTTAATTAAACAAGTGAAAAGAGGATGGGTTTGAGGACGAAATGATGCTAGTTAGCTAATGTGATCCATTAAGAAATTTTTAGGTGTCTACAAACACAATCTGGAATATTCCATAAACACCCTAAAATCTACTAAATTCCTTTGTAACAACTTTCAGCTAAAGAACATACACATCCTATACACCTAGTTAACTATCCTCATACTATAACACGTGAATTTGATATTGTGGAGCACCAAACTATGAATAAATCAGACTTAAGATAGATATGATCAATATAAGAACACTCTTAGATCCAAAAGACTAAAAACCATACTATAGAGAAATGCAGAGAAAAACCATTTCTCTCAGACACCACTGTAATACACTCTTCACACACTGGTGAACACAACTTTCTCTACACAATGATTCAAAACCTAAAACTCTAGATATAACCTCTAAACATCTCTGATCAACATATTTGAACCATAGAAGTAGATATTCAACCATGTAGAAATGTGAAGACGAACTAAAACACTACTCTACTACACTGAACACCTCTCAACCACACTGTTTTCTCTTCAAATTTTCTCAAAAGCAGTTGGAAACCAAGCACCACAAGCACATTCTCATCATCTAGAACACCTTAAAATCAACACATACATGCTCATCAAAGAAGCACTAGAGATTGATACCAATGATACTATTGATGACAACATAATGCAACTAATCAAAGCATCACCAAGGTTGACATCACTGCAACAACAACATAGATCTGTTGACATCAATGACAACAAAAACTACACATACTTGCAACAATCTCCCCCTTTGTCATTGATGAAAACACATGATGTGAAAAACCACCAACAAAAAAAATAACAACTCTGATTACCAAAGTACATACTACACCATAGTGCACACTGCTCCCCATTACACGAGCATCAACTCTATCCAACACTTTCTCTTTCTCACAACTTAACTCTCTCTCTCTCTCCTTTTTAACTTTATACTCTCTCCTTTTTCACTTTACTCTCCCCCCTTTGACATCAATGGAAAAGGGTGGCACACTCTCTCCCCCTTTGATATCAATTACACATACTCTTTCTCTCCCCTAAGGACAACTATTGCACATACCATGCACTAGAAGCACTTACTCCCTAACTGTAACAACCAAAAATGCCACTACCTACTCCAGCTGAGAGGTTGCCACCAACATCAGTCCCAAACGAGGAATAAATCTTGAGATCCACTGAACTGATGCATATTCTTATGCATCTAGTTGAAAGAAGGGAAATAACCCCTAACTTCTCCTAGAGATACTCAAAAGTATCTTTTGGAAGAGCCTTAGTGAAGATATCTAGAACTTGATCCTTAGTAGGCGCATACTCCAGCTTCACCTCATTCTCTGCAACTTTCTCCCTCAAAAAGTGATACCAGATTGAAATGTTTTTTCTTTGAATGTGTGGACACTAAAATCTGGTCTAAGCCTATGACTTCAATATTCTTCATAATTGTATTTCCATGGTCATGATTAAATAATGTCAATTATTTAATTATTCTCTAAAGTTCTTCATTTCTTCATTAGTTAAATAAACTTAATTATTTAATTAATCCACCTTAACATTTATTCTTCTATTAATTAAATAATCTTAATTATTTAATTAATTCACTTTATCTTTATTCTATCTGATTAACTAAATAAATGCTTTTTATTTAATTATGTTACTAATTAACCTTATCCTTCTTCTTCAATTAAATAAATTCTTATTTAATTTACTTTTATCATATGTCAACTATAATTAAATAAATCTTTTATTTATTTAATTATTCATTTAATCCCTTCATCACTCAGTTAAATAAATCTTATTTATTTAATTATTCTTCAAATATCAAATCTTGAATGAAATGAATTATTTAATTCATAAATTCTATTTGAATGCATTCCTCTATATTTAGATAATTGTGCAAATTATCTAAGTATTCACTCTTACTTGACATCTATTTAAATCGATCAATTAGCTCATGATTTAATGTCTGAGTGGCTTTTACAAGTATTCCCTCTGTCAGAACTAGTCAATTGTCTAGTTCTAACTCAATTGTGTGTACATGCATATTAATTAAATATTTCTATTTAATTAATTAAATCTTGTGTGTGCATTCGAACAGAGAGTTGCTTTAATCCATCTTTATCTTTGTCATGCAAAGACTATTCTTCTGTTTTCAAATACCAAACTTGAAGATTAAATCATTTATTTAATCTTTATTTCTATTTCTAATTTTATCACTCATTCACTACTAACAGTTATCATAATGCATGTCTAATCTTTTGATCTCAACTGTCCGTTGATCTTTCGATCTTGGCCTGTCATTCAAATGATCAATTTTCTATAAATTGATTTGTCCTTCATCATTTCGATCTCTCTCGAAATCATATGACTTTTGGAGCAATTATCTTGAATCTTCGATGTTTTGCTAGATCACTATCAGAGGCTATACTTGCATAAGAGAAATCTAAGGGAAATTATACTACAATGGAAAACTGGAGAAGGGCAATCGAGGTTATACATGGAATTATGTAGATATTGGGTGAGATTGTTTAGTTTATTTATGTTTTAGCTTTCCTTTGTTCTCTGTTGTTTAGCTTAGATTGCATTAGAGCTTTGATCACATTGAATGTGTGCTTTTAACCTTTCTTTTGCATTTTCTGGATGTTACATTTAGTGAACCCGACGTGAAGACACCATCTTCGCGTATCCATAAACTTTTATTCAATTTTTGCAAGTTTTTGTACAGAACGATGCATATGTTTGACGAAACGCTGCAATTGACATTCTGAGATGCATCTACTTGATGAAACAACGCAATTGAAACACTAGACCGCATTTGGTATCAGAAATGACGCAATTGCCTTTCTTGACCGCATCTGAAAAAATAATCACGCATCTATCATTTTTTGAGCTGCAACTACCTGGTAAAATACTACGACGCATCTGACAAAGAAAATGACGCATCCGACTAGTAAATTTTTAGGTTTAGACTTTCAATTTATAGTTTCCTTTCATGTTTTTATTTTCACTAATCTTCTATTTTTAGTGTGTGTCTTGAGGAGTTAACAAGCTTTTGCAGATCGATAGTCGAAGACCAATATCAAAACTACTAATGAATCTTTCTGTAGAATGCATGTCGAAGACCCTAGTTAAATTTTTGAAACAGATTGTTTGGTAGTGTAGCAAATCTTTCATTTGGATTAAAATTAACAAGTGTCTATTGTATTTGGTGTGAAAGCACAATTGTGTAATTACCCTTTAAGATTTGGTATATCAAAGTATCCTCTACCCTTGCGCATCTATGCAATCTTGGGTGTAAGAGAAACGGTTACTGACTCTAGAACTTGGGCCTGTTCTAGTGGGAAAAAGTACTCACCCTAGGACGACTCAGACTGGTAGCACCTTGAACATGAAGGACTTCCAACTAGTATATAAAAGTGGATTCTTGGGGAAAGCCGAAGAATCATGCGTATATTTTCAACGAGATGGATTCAAAAGGGGACTCTTGCGCATGGATCATGCCCTACGAACGGAATGCCCAAATTAAACACCTTTGTTTGTAGTGTCCAAAATCCTTCTATTTACTGGTGCAGCAGGTCGGACCTGTGAAGTCATCTCATATTCTTACGGTTCATGTGTAGAGATGAAAGTATGCCATGGGATGTTCATGGGTATTGTAGCTTGTCTTCCCTAAATGATGTTAATGAGTTGTGGAGGGGAGCTAGAGGGGTCAAGCTACTAATCATCTACCTTGAATAAGCGTAGCTAGGGAAACCCAAGTGAGAACTCAGTAAATATTGTCTTACACAGCCTAGGATGTGCTTGTCTGTTGTCAAAATTAAACATTCTTGGAGTCCAAAATCAAACTAAAAACACTTTGTCTTATGATTGTCCTTGTTTTTCGGAACTTGATCACAAAATAGTGTCAGATTTATCTCTCAATTCACTAAAAACACACAACTATCAAAAGAGTCACAACTTTTCACTAGAGAGTTGTAATTGTTCTGTCGATTCACATATTTTTAGCCTAGAGTTGCATCTACTAGATTAGCGATGCATTTACTCTGTCAAAAACTACATTTGTTTTAGGAAACCGCAATTGTGATATTTTGTGACGCATCTGACAAGGTGAGCTGCAACTACAGTCTGGAGTGACACATTTTCCACTGTCGCAAAACTTTTACCAGTGCATAGAGTTTAGGAAAACTACATTTGTTACAGTCTGAGTCACAATTTCCATTACGAGTCACATCTGTTAGAAACTATACCGCATCTATCTGACATAGACACTGAATTTTACCAGAAACGTGCAACTGATTACCAAAAAACTACATCTGTGAAATTTTGTGATGCATCTGCCTAATTAATAGAAAACCATAATTTACAGTCACATTTCAGTCGACACAATCATACCAGTCTTTGATCTATCTTTTCACAGCAGTCCTTGGACAGAAACCTGAAATAATTTTCTTAATTTTGCATCTTTTAGGTATCATTTAGTCATTACTATAGTTGTCCTAATTCTGATTTTTCATCTTAGACTACATATTGCCTTTAGATCAAACTTTAGAATAGGTCCACTTTCTACACTATAGAAAAATTATAGCGTCAACAAAATATGTCATTGAACCTAGTCATGTCATCATATCCTTTGTCCTACAAAGAGTCTTCCTAGCTCATCAGTCTAGTTAGGAAACTTGCCTTATCTTTTATCTTAGTCCTACATTGGTTCTTTGACATAACTAAATTGACACCTTGGTTAGACTTTAGGTAGTTGGTGCCCTCGTCTTAGGTTTACAAAATTGATTACTTTAGAAGCTTGCTTAGACTTTGCATCTTTAGATATTGTCATTTTAGACTAGTGTCATCTTAGAAAATTCCTTATTTTGCATTCAAAAAATCCCAAAAACATAGACTAAGAGTCGTACTATCCATAGACGTAGTTTTGCATTCCTCGCATATTGAGCTTATTTTACATGGTTGAGACTAGGTCTAAGAGAAAAGAGAGATAAAATATGTCAAACCCAAACGAATTCATCAATCCATTCTCACCAAGACCTCACAGGAATTTGTTGGAAAAATTCACCACTAGAGACACTCAAGGACACATTAGAACAAAAGACATAGAGGTTGTTGCACAAGACCCTAAGTTTGCCTATTTTGTAGATGAGTATCTAGCAAATGATCGCCAATGCTACTTAGCCAAATTGTTAGTTGAAGGTGCTACCTTACCTACAGGATTCAATATTAGCACCTTACAAACTCAACCTACAGAAGGTACAACTGCAACGACTGCTAGTACCTATATACCTCAGGTTAATACATCCATACCATCTGGCATACCTACATAGAGTACGACAGTCCATACATCCCCATATGGTACATCTGGCATGACATCAGGATTTCATTTCAGTGTAGGGGCATCATCGTCCACTCCGTTCGGTCCTCTTGTTGGGAATAAAAGATCTAAAATGTCAGCTTCTACACCAAATGTTAGTGTCACTAGTACCATACCACAGTCAAAATCCATACCTAGTGTTCACATCACTAGTACTATACCATAGACTACACAGACAGGAGGGATTCCCTCTTTCCAATATGGCAATTAGAATCCATTCTCCCAAGTTGGCAGTCAAAATCCATTCTCTCAGATTGGAAGTTAGAATCCATTCACACAGATTCTGAATCAGAACACATTCACACAGATTATGAATCAGAACACATTCACACAGATTCTGAATCAGAACACATTCACACAGATTCTGAATTTGAACACATTCACACAAATTCTG
Source organism: Sequoia sempervirens (assembly GCA_007258455.2). Classification (NCBI taxonomy): domain Eukaryota; kingdom Viridiplantae; phylum Streptophyta; class Pinopsida; order Cupressales; family Cupressaceae; genus Sequoia; species Sequoia sempervirens. The sequence goes on along the minus strand of VDFB02292527.1, from coordinate 16,775,593 downwards.
AATCAAAACACATTCACATAGATTCTGAATCATAACACATTCACCAACATTCTGAATCCAAATTCATATCAAATACCAACATTCAATCAAAACCCATCACGAAACCTTGGATTTCAGAATACATACATAGATCCGCATAATCTGCCAAACACATCATTAACCTAGGTTGACATCTTGAAAACACAAATGCATGCATTACAAACACAAATGGATAACATGGTGGTGTCAACTAAGAAATTATTTTCAACAAAGGACATATGCCCATTTCCCTTTGATAGATCATTGTACATGACACCTTTCCCTCATGGGTATGTCATACCGAATCTCCCTAAGTACAATGGCAAACGAAATCTGATAGAACATATAAGGTAATTTACTACCATGTGCATAGATGTCGCTTATGACCCCACATATCTTATGAGACTATTTCCAAGAAGTCTTGTAGGAATTGCACTAGAGTGGTTTTCAGGTCTAAACTATGGCTTCAAATCTTGGGGTGAACTGGTTGAGAAATTTGTTGAGCAATTCTCCTTCAACATAGACCACAAGATAAATATAGCAACCTTTTGTCACACAACACAAGACGAAGGCAAAACTTTCATCGCTTTCTTCCAGAGATGGAGGACTATAGCTAGTCATTATCCTGTTGAGATACCTAAAAAACAAAAAGTCACTATGTTCCAGGAAAACCTTCATGCAAAACTAAGGAGTAACTTAAGGGTACATTGTTGTACATCCTTTTCAGAACTAGTGGATAAAGGGGTTATAATAGAAAAGGATCTCATTGAAAAAGGAGAACTTAAGACACCGACATCCAATAGAAATCTGATAGTGCAAAATGCCCCCAATGACAGAAACAGATTTTGGTCTTGGAACAAAAACGTCACCAATGATGGGGTAGTTGATGCTAAAACTGTACAAGCAGGACCAATCATCACATTATGAGGACCTAACCCTTCTGCCAACATGCTTAACATTTTCAATCAACCTCCCAACACGGTCCAAAATATTCAACGTCCGCAACAACAAAGGAGGTTTCAAAAACGTGAGTTCACTCCTTTAGGGGAACCCATCGAGTCTGTATTTAAACAACTATTACAACATAATCTTATACAGCTTCAAGAGCCAAGAAAATATGATCCAGGACAATTTAAACTAGTTTGATGGGATGGCAATGCCTTTTGTGATTATCATAGAACTAAGGGACATAACCTACAAAATTATCACCAACTGAAAAATATCATACATGATCTTGTTGAAAAAAAATTATTGAAGTTAGTGGACAGAAATAAAAGTCATCAAACACTGATCATCAAGTCTTTTCTGATCCACTACATGACCATGGGAAAGGAAATATTTTCAGTTCAAGTAACAAGACCAATATTTCAGCCAACTATTCAAATATCAAGCATGGTTATAATAGTGGAAAAACCATTAATCACCTTCGCGTCGCCGATGAGAATATCAATACCATTACCATAAATACAACTCCTGAGTGTGTTGTCAACACTCGTCGTACTAAGATCACTATCCAAGGTCCTCCATTGCAGCAAACACCACAGCCTTCCAAGTCACAATATAACCTACTTGACCAATTGGGGAAGACCCCAACCCAAATCTCAATCTTGAAACTGTTGTGTATCTCCCCTGAACATCGATCCATTTTAGATAAATCTTTACAAAACACCACTATCCCAAATGATCTTGATGTCAATCGTTTCCAAGAAATGGTGGGCTACTTGACTAATAATCATCATGCCACATTTTTTGAACAAGACTACGCAACTGAAAATACAAATCATAATGACCCCTTACATCTTGAAGTCCTTGTAGACGACACCAAAGTTAGATGAGTTTTGGTAGATGGAGGAGCAGGGTTAAATTTGTGCACTTTAAAACTAATTAAGGCATTAGGTTTCTCAGAAGCATGCGTAGAAACAACCAAAAGTATTGTCATTAAAGCTTATGATGATCAAGAACAAAAATCAAAGGGGTGGTAACACTTCCTATCAGAATTGGTCCTACAGTAATGGAGACAAAATTCCAGGTCTTGGATCTCACCCTTCCATACAACCTTCTGTTAGGCAAACCATGGATTCATGCCATGAAGGAAGTCCCTTCCACATATCATCAATGTCTCAAATTCCCTTACAATGACACTGAAATAACTATAGATGGTGACCCAGATCCATTCCAATATTGTACCAATCCAAAAGAGATACCCCAACGCCAAGTGCCAGTAAACCAAGAGGCTTCATCATCCAATCTAGCTCACTATGTAGATCCATCCACTCTCACTCGAACATCTATTTCACCTTCATTTCCTACCATTCCTAGGGTTGAGATCCAAGACAAGGGTTGTGGAGAATATTACATGAAGACATCTTATTGTGTTAGCCATTTGATTCCTCCTAAGTCATACAATTTACCTACACTAGATAGGAGACAATCTATGGTCACTATGCACATTCCTCCCACAACAACTTTCACTAAATGGGGAGAATTAAGCAAAGAAGTCATAAATACAGAAGATGTCACCTCCTGGCTGTATAGGGAAGATAATGAAGAACCTCTCTCACTTGCTCACATTCCTACAGATCTATATGGAAAAGGTTTCACAATCATGCAGAGCAAGGGATATAATGGATAGAGTGGTTTAGACTTAAATCAAGATGAGAGGATTGAACCAATCTTTGTTTCTCAGTGGCCAAAAGGCTTAGGGATTGGGTTTCAACTGATTCAGATTGGTGTTCCTAGTACCACATCACCCTTAATCGAGGAAGTAAGTGCTTCAGAAGATATTGAGACATCTCATGAACCATCTGACCAACACCACTATGACTCCCCCGACACAAACAAATATGAGTGGGATTTCCTATCCTCTACCTCTTCCATGGACCTTGACAAGATATTTGGATAACTTGACTTAATGTTGAGATCCTCACCAAATCCATTGAATTCTTGTCCACCAAAGAATATGAAAAAAGAGGAATGGTTTAAACATTATTATTGGGAATTACTTGATCCTACCTCTTGGCAACCTGATACATTTGTTTAAGATAACCAAACCTTGGCATTAGGCCCACCTCTCAATCCACCTAGATCTAAACCAAAGAACAAAAAGGACTTAGTACAAGACTTTTGTGACCATATGAACAACTCAATCCTTACCTTGACTCTATTAAACTTTGATAACTCTGACAATGACATGCCCTTAGTTTATCCCCAACTCATTGATTGGGATCAACAAGACCCGCCCATCTTAGACATTTTCGAGAACAACGAAGCAATTGTTGAATTCTTGGGATTATGAGAAGGCATACCTAGCGGTGATCAAAAGGCTAGTTTTACCATTGACTTGGACAACAAATCATATTTTGGGGAATCTGTTCAACCCTCTAGTCGCAAAAATGAGAAAAATAATAAAAAAGATAAAAATGACGAGTCTCTAGGTGAAAACCGAAAGGCGCCTCTAGACAATGAAAAGGTAAAAATAAAGGACACATCCAAAGGTGAAAACCTCTATAAGGAACCTAAGGATGGAGGTTTGAACATTCTCCCCGTTGCACAGGAAAATTCACCCATGCTCGTTGAAGAATCAATAGAACTCAACATAGGCACAGAAGAGAGTCCTCGGCTGGTTTATTTTGTAGCATCATTGACCACATAAGAGCAACCAGAATTCCACAACTTCTTTACACAAAGACAGATACATTTTTCCTAGTCATATGTAGACATGCCTGGGTTAGATCCTAAACTTGTTCTACATCACTTTCCCTTACAACCAGGTGTAAAACCAGTGAAACATAAATTGAGGAAAATGCACCCACAGATTGCTTTACTAGTCAAAGAAAAACTCAAGAAACTGTTAGACGTTGGTTTCATTAGATCAATCGACTATGCAGATTGGATTTCCAATCTTGTACTAGTCACTAAACCAATAAGGGGTATCCACATCTACACTGATTTTAGAGATATCAACAAGGCTTGTCCTAAGGATGACTTCCCTTTTCCTAACATAGACATGATAGTAGACATGATAGCAGGGTATGAGATGTTGTTCCTTATGGATGGATTTTCAGTATATAATCAGATCAGAATTGTAGCTAAAGACCAACCTAAAACAACTTTCACATGTCCTTGGGGAATGCATTGTTGGAATGTTATGCCCTTCGGACTCAAGAACACTAGAGCAACCTATCAACATGCCATGACCACCATTTTTCACGATCTAGTACACACTCTTATGGAGGATTATTTTAATGACCTAATAGTTAAATCCAAGATAAGGGAAGAACATTTACAAGTTTTAGACAAGATATTTCAAAGGCTAGAGAAGTATAAAGTGAGACCCAATCCCAAGAAATGTGTGTTTGGAGTAAAACTAGGAAAGCTTTTAGGGTATATCATTTCCAGATGAGGCATTGAAGTGGATCTAGCCAAGGTAAAAGCAATCATAGACATGCCTCCACCAACTAATCTTAGTCAGCTAAGGACATTACAAGGGAGACTGCAATCCATCAGAAGATTTATAGTGTAGTTAGCATATAAGACACATCCTTTTCAACATTTACTTAAGAAAGGGGTACCCTTTGCATGGACAATTAGGTGCGGAGAGGCTTTTCAACTAATTAAAGAATATCTACTCACACCACCAGTCTTAATGCCACTTGTTGAAGGACGACCACTGATTCTTTATATTACAACAACCCATTCATCACTCAGAGCATTGCTTACACAAAATGATGATGAAGTTCATGAAAGGGCAGTATACTATATCAGTCAGACTTTGGTAGGTTATGAGCTTAACTATAGTACCATTGAATGTGTTTGTCTTGCAGTAGTATTTTCTACTCAAAAACTAAGGTACTATATGCTAAACCATCAAACAATGTTGATTGCCAAAATAGATCCTCTAAAATATCTTCTAAGCAAAGCAGCATTAACAGGGCGCCTGGCCAAATGGGTTATGATGCTTAGTGAGTATGATATCCAGTATATAGAGAGAAAGGCTATTAAAAGACAAGGCATTTCCGATCAGTTAGCCGACGCACCAATACAAGCAGATCACCCATTAGTTGCAGACTTTCCTAATGAATTTATATTCACAATTGACACAAACACAACATGGAAACTGTACTTTGATGGCTCACATACAAATCATGGCTCAGGGGCTGGTATACTGTTTCTCACACCGCAAGGTGATTCCATCCCTAAGTCATTCGGGATTGTGTTTCCATGTACTAACAACATAGTAGAGTATGAAGCTATAGTGACAGGGTTATGCATGGCAGTCAAGTGGAAAATTAAGAACCTACAGGTATATGGCGATTCTCAACTAGTTATCAGACAAGTAAATGACGATTATGAAACTAAGGATGAGAAGCTTGCTCCATACAAATGCATGGCAGATAATTTTAAGGAGTACTTTTACAAGGTTGCCTTTCATCAGATACCTCACGTTCTAAATAGGGTAGTAGATGTTATGGCTATAATTGCATCACTTCTAGACATTCCTAGCAACGTGCCTAAGTTTGAGTTCTTGGTAGAATAGCTTTTGGTCCCAACCCACTATATCCCAGATTCTAAGATGGTATGTGACATTGTTGGTCCTGATTCCCCATGGTACAAAGAAATCTATGACTACCTCCATGTCGAAATCATAACCACTGGCCTGTTAAACAACCAATGTAGGACATTCCTTCATAAGTCAACCAAATACACCATCGTCGGAGACACCCTATATAGATGTGCCTTAGATAATACCCTACTAAGATGTCTTGATTCCAATGAAGCACAAGCAACCTTGCGAGGGGTGCATGAGGGTATATTTGGTTCCCATTCTAGTGGTCCTACCTTAGCTAAAAATATTATGAGACTAGGTTATTATTGGCCTACTATGGAAAAGGACTCATATGTCTTTGTAAATAAATGTTGCTAATGCCAAGTTCATGGAGACTTGATAGATGCACTAGCACAGGAGGTCCATCCCATAATGTCACCATGGCCCTTCGCCCAATGGGGACTTGACCCATAGGTAAGATCCATCCTACATCATCCATTGGCCACAAGTTCATCATCACTGCCACTGAGTATTTTACGAAGTGGATTGAGGCTATTCAAATGACATACATTACCGGCACAAAGATCTCTAAGTTTATCCTGAACTATATCATCTATCGGTATGGTGTCCCTCAGTCCATAATTACAGATAATGGTCACCCATTCAAGAACCAAGAACTCCACCATCTTTGTGATGAATTTCATATTCAACATCACTTTTCCACTCCCTATTACCCACAAGGTAACGACCAAGCATAGGCATCTAACAAAACTATCATTAGAATCCTCAAAAAGACTGTCAATGATGTTGGTCGTGATTGGCATTTACAGCTTAATCCCGCCTTATGGGCTTATCGCACAAGTATTCGTACTCCCACTAGCGCCATTCCCTATTCACTAATATTTGGTTCTTAAGCCATTCTTCCTATTGAGGTCGAGATTCCTTCCCTCAGGGTATCCTTGAAAGGGCACATTGATGATGAAGAGTATCAGATATCAAGACTACATGAACTAGACTTCCTAGATGAGCAAAAATAGAAGGCACTAGACCATCTCCAAGCATATCATAATCACCTTCATTGTAGCTATAACAGGAAGGTCTTGAAAAAAAACTTTTACATTGGTGACTTGGTTTTAATGGAGAACCCAAAGAATCAAGCAGAAAGAGAGAAACCAGAAAAGTTTGAACCAAACTGGCTAGGACCTTATATTATTATAGAAGCCTTTGGATTAGGAGCCTATCAACTCTCTACTCTTGAAGGGGAACCATTTTCCTCGCCAATCAATAGTCTTCATCTCAAGAATTTCTACGCATAGCTTCTAAAAGCCTTGTCTTAATTAGCGAAAATACAAAAAAATAAATAAAAAAATAAATAAATTGTTACCAAGATGAAAACCTAGCAAACAGGCGTCTTGGTAACATCAAAAAAATTAGAAAATCCAAAAAATAGTGAAAACCACTTTGGTGGCGCTTTGGATAAGTACCATGGTGAAAACCTGGCAAACAGGTGCCATGTGTAGTTGACTCTACTCCTTTGTCTACTATCATTCTAATCTAGCATACGTGTACATAGTCCACATCCCTGTACATACACCCTATCCCTATACATACTACCTATCCTTGTACATATCACTTATCTTTCTTATCCATCGCTTGTACATACCATTCGTAATAAGTGGTAGTCTTTCCCATAACCTGGAACAATTGACATCGAGTGCATTTCATACCCCCCATTTTATCCTATTCATAATCAATTGGTCTTATACTTGATTGGGGGAAAACACTTGACGTGTGTCATATTGGTTCTTACATTGGCTATGTTGAAGATGTAAAACCATAGAAAAAATCCAAAAACACCACAAAATGTCTTGAGAAAATACAAAAAACATCAGAAAACTTCAAAAGGAAAAAAAATCAAAACATGTCAAAAATCCAAAAATAGAGTCAGAGTCAGTCGCACTTGTCATTCTTTGTCATTTGTCGAACTACGTTGCCTATGTGACTGGACGTAGGCAAGGCCATCTGCCGATTTTCCCCCAAGGCATTTGGTTAGTTCATTTAGGTTTGTCTATATAAAATCATGATTCAATACACATGCCTATATGACAAGGTCATTGGTCGTGCCAAACTACGAGGTCTTTGCATGTATAACGTAGGCAAGGCCATCAATCAATGAGCCCCCGAGGCCACACTAGGTTAGTCCATTAGGGTTCGTCACATTCACTATCACACACGTCATCTATTTGTAGTCAGTCTTGTCAGTCAAAGTCAAGTCAAACTATGAGGTCTCTGCGTGTATAATGTAGGCAAGGCCATCAAGCGATGAGCCCCTGAGGCCGCACTAGGTTAGACCTTTAGGGTTCGTCGTCACACATAGTCAATTATCAACACATCATTTCAAGTCATGCGTTAATCTAGTGAACAAGTCAGCAATGTGTCTAAGTCAAATCAAATAAATTGCCAAAGCAATAACTAAAACATATCAACTAATGTCTACTATAGGATGTGTCCTTCCTGTAAACAAACATCATCAAAGCAATCAACCTATGTCTTATTCAAGATGAGTCCTTCCTGAATACCGATATTAGAAATGCAATCTATGTCTTATATAGGATGAGTCCTTCCTACATATAGACATTGTCAATCAAATCAACATAGCCTTACACAGGTTATCACATCAATGGCATCAGACTCAACGTCTTATTCGATACATATATTTTTGAAACCAGGCTTTGTCATGCCTTATATAGATAGTATTAACATTGAAACCAAACTCAAAGTCTTATTCGGTATGTGTATCTCCTAAAATAAGGCTCTATCAATCAATCCTTTTATCAATCAAAACAAATCAAACAAACAGATCAAGTTTTGGCAAATATTTTACTGGATTTTTGACTTTATGGCTTGTTTATCTTATCAGTTCACTTGAATTTATGATGGGAATCTTGTTACTAGCTTTCTCAAGGATGTCCCATGAAGGATTTAGAGAAGCAATGATGTATCATAATTTTATTTTCTTTGACTACTGTCTGTCAACTGTCTTTTAAATCTGATTTGAGTCATGTTACTAGTTTCCTCAAGGATGTCCCAATGAAGGATTTAGAGGAGCGATGACGTCTCATGACCCATATTTTATTTTGTTTGTTGTCTTTGGTTTGTCTTGACAAAAAGATTGTGGCAATTGTGCCCTTAGTATGAGTTACGACAATCCTTGTCTACGACTATCTATTGTTAGCAAGTGGATGACCTTGCACACCTTGATGTATGTCATATCATGGTGTTTTTCTCCATTTGTATTAGTCCCACCCAATGATGATAAAGTGAAACACCTTTTGTGATACAACGAAACATCGAATATTGCTAATACTAACATCCATCTCATTTCTTTTATTAATTCTCAATCTTTCTTCCCACACTAACAGTTCTTCTTTCTTGCATTACGACAGAGTCCTATGACACAAAAATATAAATCATCCTGCATACACATTCATGTTAGAAAATATCAATTCCAAATCATATATCATCAATTATACATACATCTTTCATTTTATAAATACAAACATATAGGCATTTATCATATCTAGGACATCATGGCATAATAGACAGTCATCATCATATATTACATATCATAAGCATTACATGTACAAAATAAATGTAAATACATACATCACATTACAAATGTATAGCATCACATGTAGAAAGCATTATACATATAACATCATATTGCATCTCATAACTATAAATTGCATACATAACATCCATTGACATCATAAATATTAATAGATACATCATCACATAGAATCAACATCACATCATAGGTTACATAAACACATCATAAAGCAGATATGATCATCCATCACATAGGCATCTCATATAAACATAACATGTATAAATAAATGACTACATAATCAATAAATAGAAATGCATATCATGAGAATCATCGCCAAAATCATAAATATATATCGCTCAACAGTGTCACATCATAATGTCATAATGTCTCAATAAATATGGAAGCCCACAAGCTATATGATCATAATACAATGTCTCAGTACATATCAAGAAACATCCCTATCCTGAACTGCCACTTCTATCATGACTAGAGTGTGTGGATGAATGATGTCGAGATCCTGATGACCTATGACTTGAATGTGGCTTGTCATATGGACCAGCTCTACGTGGCTGCTCAACACCCTTTGTGCCAACTGTCCTGGTGTGGGTCCTAGTATGGGACCTCTCACTGCGTGCCTGTGAAAAACTCAGGGCCCATTTCTCTTGAGGAACTATTGCCTCATACAAATCTCGGTAATAATTGGCTCTCTCCCCGGATTTGACTAGCTCTCGAGCAAATGCCTCTACTGGCCCACTGCAAAGAGCTCTAATCTTTGTAAATCTCTGCTCGGTCTCCTATCTCTGAGCTATGGCCTGATCTCTATCCATAAAGGATTTATCCCTCTCCATATGTAACACATCTCACTTAGACATCAAGATCCTCATCTAGTCCTCCAAAGATGCAACCTGGGCACAAAGTGTAGCAGTGTCGGGATCAACTGCCCCTATGTCATCTTGTCTCACCCTCTCCACACCATCATCCTCATCCTCATCCTCCAACTCCTCCAAAATCCTATCTCGGATCTCCTGCTCCTGATCATCCCCCTCCTCGTCATCATTCTAATAGGCACCAAGTAAGCCAAGGGAATCAATCTCTGCCTCCTCTTTGCCTACCTCCTCCTCTGCATGAACCTCTAGAATGGCCTCCTTTGCGGGATGCTCCTCATCTCTGCCAATCTCAGAACGCACCTCCTCCCCACCTCTGCCAATATCTGGCATGTGCACATCCTCCTCCTCCCATCCCTCCTCGTGGATAGGTGATAATGGCGGCCCTCGTCCCCTTCATCCACGCCTCCCTCTCCCTCCACCTCGCCAACCACCTCCACCACAATCTCCATCATCGCCACAACCACCTCCACCTCTCCAACCTCTACCTCTTCCATGCCTCTCGCGTGGTCCTACCCCTCGTCGCTCTATCAGTGCAACCTGATCTAGGTTTGTAAGGGGAATCGTCCTGTGCATGACCCACCACTGATTATATGCCTCGATAGTACCTGGTTCTGCCAAACCATCTCTCCATCCCCACTGAACTTCCTGCAATGCACCAATATTTGCCTCGGCAATGGCCACTGGAATCTCTGCACCCCATAGGGGGATCTCCCGTGAGGACCTCGCAAACTCTGCCCATCCCCTAGGCACATCTTGCACCTCTTCGAACTATCGTAGCACGCGATCTAGAAAATATCTCTATAATATGAACATGTGAAATAGTCCACCAAATCAGACACTATGTCTGGCAGCAATATGGAAAATGCTCATCCCCATCTGTCCACTCTGGACATCCCAAGTATGGTCTTCATGTAAACTATACCATGGTATCAATAGCATGTATGAAGTACCTGGTATCTCCCATATGGTGTTGAGTATTAGCCCCCGCATAACAGAAGGCATATGGTGCTCCATGTTGCACATCAACTATGACTAGTGGATGAAAGATGGCAATGTGTTCCCATGGCCATACCATCAAGAGCATGGTACCACAACTCACATACTATGTCTCTCGATAGGCTATATCATGTAAATGAAAATATAACATGCCAAGAAGATAGGGACCCCAAGCATACACCTCCCACTGCTCTAGCATACCAACTAGCATCTCTCCCCATCCCACAAGAAATCCATGACCTCGACATTTAGGGAGGACTATACCACCTATCAATGTACACAATAGACAATTTAACTGCCTATATCTTTTTGCTAGTAGATGCCACCTAATCTCATAGTGGTCAATGCTTAACTGTCTGATATCAGTGTGAGGGTAATATCGACACATCTCAGCAAAACCTCTTGGGTATCATACATCACCTAGGTGCCTCTAATAGGAAGTCTTAGAATCCTGTAGACATCCTCCAATGTAATTGTAGCCTCTCTAATAGGCAGATGAAATGAGGAAGTCTCTCAGTGCCACCGCTCACATAATGTCGTCAGTATCCCTTGATTTTCCCAAATGATGGGCATATCTGTCACATGGAGGAAACCCAAATGCCATAAAAATCGTTTCTCTATGCTTCGCAAACTGTTCCGGAAGCGAAAAGTCAATGGTCTCGACTCTCACGTATAAACAGGGTCCAAAATAACCTGCAATGGCATTATACATGCCTCATGTTAGAATCAATCACCTATCCTAATGCAAAGTGAAAAAATAAAATGATAGTCAAATGCGTCATTCTTTTGCAATTGCATCACGGGAAACCAAATGAGTCATTTTATTTTACAAATGCGTCATTTTCAATCATAACTGCGTATGGAAATATCACATACGTCACAATATCAAATGCAACTAAGTACAACCATGCAAACGACCTTTCATGATAAATACAAATGCAATGCAATAATTACAAATGCGTTTACTATAAATGCAAATGCATAACAATTTTTCACATGCGTTGATTTAAAAACAAATGCATCAAAATATTAAAACCTACGCTAAGCATCGAACAAGAATTTGCAAATGCATTGAACCACATACAAATGTGTCGATTACGCATTCAAATGTGGCTTTTCAACAAAATGACGCATCACAAAAAATAAAAATAAATGCATGAAAAGGCGCGAAAACCAAAAATTCAAAAGTCGAGATTGAAGTACATACCAGGGGGCCCACATTGGCTGGCCACCTGAAGGTCTGAATCCTATACGAACGATGATGGGTGTGAGGAACAGGTGACATCTTTGCTGATGGTGCAGAGCAAAAATCTCAAAATTTGAAGCTATGTGAGTAAAAATGAATGGGTTTTTACCCCATTTTCTATTTAAACCTAGGGTTTTGGTGGCATTCTTTTTTATTGGCCACATCAACTTCCAATTTCAATCAACCTGTACCCGTCCCTAACACTTCCAACTTCAATTCCATCAACTCCATTGCATTTATGGCTATCCAATGGACTAATCAGAACTATTTTCAATTTTTTTGAAATTCTTCAAAATTTTGTTAATTTTCCCAAGGGGGCATACCTTTACCTGTTTTACACCGGGGCATTACTGGGGCATATTTTTGATCGATTATTTTTGACATAACACTGAAATGACATTATATCAAAGAGGGGAAAATGTAGACACCGAAATCTGGTCTAAGCCTGTGACTTCAATATTCTTCATAATTTGTATTTCCATGGTCATGATTAAATAATATCAATTATTTAATTATTCTCTAAAGTTCTTCATTTCTTCATTAGTTAAATAAACTTAATTATTTAATTAATCCACCTTAACATTTATTCTTCTATTAATTAAATAATCTTAATTATTTAATTAATTCACTTTATCTTTATTCTATCTGATTAATTAAATAAACACTTTTTATTTAATTATGTTACTAATTAACCTTATCCTTCTTCAATTAAATAAATTCTTATTTAATTTACTTTTATCATATCTCAACTATAATTAAATAAATCTTTTATTTATTTAATTATTCATTTAATCCTTTCATCACTTAGTTAAATAGATCTTATTTATTTAGTTATTCTTCAAATATCAAATCTTGAATTAAATGAATTATTTAATTCATAAATTCTATTTTAACACATTCCTCTATATTTAGATAATTGTGCAAATTATCTAAGTATTCACTCTTACTTGACATCTATTTAAATCGATCAGTTAACTCATGATTTAATGTCTGAGTGGCTTTTACAAGTAATCCCTCTGTTAGAACTAGTCAATCGTCCAGTTCTAACTCAATTGCGTGTACATGCATATTAATTAAATATTTCTATTTAATTAATTAAATCTTGTGTGTGCATTTGAATAGATAGTTTCTTTAATCCATCTTTATCTTTGTCATGCAAAGACTATTCTTTTGTTTTCGAATACCAAACTCGAAGATTAAATCATTTATTTAATCTTTATTTCTAATTCTAATTTTATCACTCATGCCACTACTAACAGTTATCATAATGCATGTCTAATTTTTTGATCTCAACCGTCTATTGATGTTTCGATCCTGGCTTGTCATTCAAATGATCAATTTTCTATAAATTGATCTATCCTTCATCATTTCGATCTCTCTCAAAATCATATGACTTTTGGAGCAATTATCTTGAATCTTTGATGTTTTTCTAAATCACTATCATAGGCTATAATTGCATAAGAGAAATCTGAGGGAAATTATACTACAATGGAAAAATGGAGAAGGGAAATCGCGGTTATTCATGGAATTACGTAGATATTGGGTGAGATTGTTCAACTTATTTATGTTTTAGCTTTCCTTTGTTCTATGTTGTTTAGCGTAGATTGCATTAGAGTTTTGATCACATTGAATGTGTGCTTTTAACCTTTCTTCTGTATTTTCTAGATGTTACAGAATGCATTATCATATTTTTTGAAATGTTGATAGCACTTGTGTTATCACAAAATATAGAAATAGGTTCATCATATACTACTATGATATCTTTTAAAGTTTTCTTCATCCATAACACTTATATGCAAGATGATGTTGGAGCAATGTATTTTTCCTCTATGGTAGGTAATGGCATTGAATCTTGCTTCTTGCTTAGCCAAGGCACCAATCTATTTTCAAGAAAGAATGCACCACCACTTGTGCTTTTTCTATCATCCACACAACCTACCCAATCTACATCTATATAAGCACTCAAAGAGAAATGAATAGCCTTTGGATACCACAATCCATATTCTAGAGTGCCCTTCAAGTATCTAAATATTATCTTCACTGATACCACATGTGACTCCTTTGGATCTTCTTGAAATCTAGCCACAAGACAAATTACATGCATGATATCCGATCTAGTAGTAGTTAGATATAATAGTCCTCCAATCATTGATCTATACTTTCTCTGATTAGCCTTAGGAGATTCATCATTTTTTCTCAACTTGCAACCAGTAACCATAGGGGTGCATACCAGTTTAGAGTCTTCTATTCCAAAATTCTTCAATATTTCCTTGACATACTTTGATTGTGAAATAAGTATACCTTTCTTTGTCTGATTGATTCATAGTCCAAGGAAGAAATCCATCTCCCCAAACATAGACATCTCAAACTCTTTTTTCATCTCTTGTGAAAATCTCTTGCATGTTGCTTCATTACCTCCATAGATTATGTCATCAACATATACAACCACAATGAATATTTGATCTCTCTCCACCTTAAAGTAAAGATTACTATTTGTGGTACCTTTATTGAATCCTTGTTGCAACAAGTACTTATGCAATCTCACATACCAAGCTATGGAAGCTTTCTTAATCCCATATAATTCCTTCTTCAATTTGTAGACCATATTAGGATTATCTGATAACTGAAAGCCTTCTAGTTGTTCAATATAAACTTCTTCCAATTCATGATTCAAGAATGTAGACTTCACATCCATCTGAAAAAATTTGAAATATTTGTGTGTTGCAAAATCCAAAAACATCCTAATAGCTTCCATCCTTACCACCAGAGCAAAATTACCCTCAAAATCTATTCCTTCCACTTGTGAGTAACCTTTACACATAAGCCTTGCCTTATTATTAACAACTTCTCCATTCTCATTCAGCTTATTCTGGAACACCCACTTAATTCCAATCACATTCTTGTTTGCTAGTCTTGGGACAAGTTCCCAAGTCTAATTCTTCTCAATATGCATTAGTTCTTCTTCCATAGCCTCAATCCAATACTCATCTTTGCATGCCTATATCATAGTTTTAGGTACAACTTTGGAAAGTAAACATAAGTTTACTTATTCTTTTATCATAGCAGCATTTCTTCTTGTAAATACACTTTTCTTTTGTCACCAATGATCTGATCTTTAGAATGATTCTTCTACTCATACTTAGGATTCTTAGGGATCCTTTCTATAGCTTCTTCCTCTTCAATTTGTACTTCATTTTCCTTACCTTTATCTTTTTCTTCTTCTCTACAAGAAGACTAATTTGATTCATATCCATCTATCATCACTAAAATTTTATAAAGATCTTCATCCACTTTGAAACTTGCACTTTGAAAAATCCTTCTCATCCTCTTGTTATAGGACTAGTAAGCTTTTCTTTTTGTAGAGTATCTAAGGAAGATACCTTCATCAGATCTTGCATCAAACTTTCCTAAGCTTTCTTCATCTCTCTTGATATAGAATTTGCTTCCAAACACTGAAATATTTAACAAAAGGAGTCCTTCCATACCATAACCCATTGGGAGTTTTTGAACGATTTGCTTTTGCTTGTTGTAGATTGTAGTATGAATTGATGCTCTCTAGTAGAATCCGGTAGGTTAGCTTCTTTCATCATAGTTCTTGTTGCTTTCTAAATAGTCCTATTCTTCCTTTCAACCACTGTATTCTGCTGAGGAGTCCTAGGGGCTGACAAATGCCTCTTTATTCCTTGATCTCCACAAAAAATGTTAAGGTTATTATAGAATAGGGTAAAATTAAGGTTAAGGTTATAAATCATCAAAACTAAAACTCGAAAGCCCTAAACCAACAATGAAGCACAAACCAACATAGAAATATAAAACATAAAGCAATATTACCAAATATCTCTATGCCATGGATGATTCACCTCCATTGTCCTTCTCCATTTTGTTTTATATGCTTGATATCCCTTATATTTGAGTATACAATAATAGCCTAATGACAATGATAGCAAAATATTGAAGAGTATACTTGTCTCCTTGAACAACATGTACTTGAGCATAAACTAGGTAGATTGAAATGACAATGATAGGTCTCTTTTATAGAAAACCAAATGTGAATGAAGGGATAGGATCAAAATCCAATAAAGTCTAAGTTGTTACC